>JAOYND010000012.1:6805357-6818221 GCA_025802135.1 Lagerstroemia fauriei | reverse complement strand
GCAGGCAGGGATCGACAGAAAACATCTGGGCAGTGTCTGTGTCTTCTAAACAGATAACACACTTCTCTTTCTGACTGCTGTCACCGCCACACTCCAGGGGTGAGGTAGGCCTTGTGATCTGGGAGATTATTGCATCCCGAGCTAGTTTAAAGGCAAACTTCACATCGTTTCGCGCCACCAGTAGGGCATTACAGTATGGGAACTTTTTTTTGAGGGCAGACACTTGATTGACCAATGCTGCAATCTTGCGTTGCTTTGCTGGCCATCTTCCAATAACCTACAGCGGAAGAAGTAATAAAGTATATAGATTCGCAAACATACTTCTCACTTTTGTAGGAGCAATTTAAAACGTTAGATGATTCAGACCAAACTATTAGCATCCCAAACAGAAATTTGGCTCTTATGTGTTCTATGAATGCAGAATCTGACTCTTGATCAGAGTATTAATCAAATAAGCCCCACAATCACTTGAATTTAAGGTTGCAACGCAAATACAGCCTAGAAAAGAACAGAATTCCAGCAACCGCGGAATATGTTTTAAGCATATGTCCTTTTCATGGATCAATAAATGGAACAACAGTGTAATTGAAGCTACCACTAAGGCCACACAACAAAAGAAAATTATAATTTCTTAGCTTGCGAAAGTGGGGAACAAAAGGCAGTACTCACAAATTGGTAAAGAGGATAATAATCGCAGAAGAGAGTGATTCGCTTCAAGTCCAGGGCAAGAGCAGCATTGAGCCCTTCAATCAATGCCCTAGCTTCGGCTCCCTGCCGGCTCCTCCCGTTCCCGAGCAGTGGCTTCGTCACTTCGAAAATTAAATTGTCCTTCGGATCACAGATGGCAACTCCGATTCCCGAAAGCACGCTCCTTTCTCCTTTAACATGCTCTTCGCTCACCAGACCCTTGAAGTACATCCTGAAAACGACGTCCGAACTGCTGGAGCTTCCCTCTCCGTAGGGCTTCTCGAAGTTGTCCCCCCACTCTTCCCACTCGTCCTCGGGGATGATCAGGATCTCCCGCGCAACCTTCTGGTCGTGGATCCTACGGTTGATGTCCTCCATGGCCCGCCGCGCCTCTTTCTCGATGAGGGTACGGTCCCTGATCTCCTGATCGAAAGCGGAGAGTTCAGCGAACTGGAGCATCGGGAAGGAGACATTGTCATCGTTCTGGGGAGTGATCGGCGGATGCGGCGATGAAGAGGATGCCTCACTGGAGTGGACCAGAGAGGCGGTGATCGCCTCCTCTAGCTGGAGACGGTAGGCGAGGTCTAGGTCGGATTCGAGGGTTTGGGCCGCCATGAGTTCCCGCTGCTGCTCTGCGATGAGGGAGGGAAGGTCTTCGAGGTCGTCGGCGTTGGTGAAGGATGCGGAGGAGGAGGAGGAGGCCATCGGAGGGTTTTGATCAGGAGGCGGTAGCCGGTAGCGCTTTCGACTTTTGATCGACCAATGAAGTCCAACGGGCCTCTTTCCTCAGTCCAAGACTACTAAGAGGGTATTTGGTTCGCGTAATCTTGGATTACAGAGGAAAGTTGAATTATATGAAAAATTATTATTTTACATGGAAAGTGAGTTGTAATATAAAATTATTGTGTTTGGGAAGTATTTTAGAATGTTAGAAAAGTGATTAAAGATATAATATTATAATATTTA
Source organism: Lagerstroemia fauriei (assembly GCA_025802135.1). NCBI lineage: Eukaryota > Viridiplantae > Streptophyta > Magnoliopsida > Myrtales > Lythraceae > Lagerstroemia > Lagerstroemia fauriei. The sequence goes on along the minus strand of JAOYND010000012.1, from coordinate 6,816,568 downwards.
ATGTAATAAAAAATACTGTAATTTTACAACAATGTCCCTGCCTTTTTTAACAAATAATGAGGCAAAAGGAGAATTTCTACCTTAAAGCAAAGGATGAAAGAGGGATTTGGCATGGGTCCCGCATGGAAGGGTGTTTGGTTGGATGTAAAACAAAAGAATTTCATGGAAGTTGCAATTTTCCATCTCATTTTGCTGTGTTTGGCTGCAATCCTCCTCTCATTTTCAAATTGCCGGGCCATGGTACTTTCCCAGGAAAACTTTTACCACTCAAAAGCAATGGAAACTTCAATTACAATGGTCGCACAGCTGCACTTTTTTGAAATGACCACAAGCCCACGTGAAAGAGAGAGAAAACTGAGGAAAAAATTTGAAAATAAAAGGGTATTTCAATAAATATCGAACATTCTAATATTATATTTTGTTTACTTTTCCAGTAATTTATAACACTTACCAAACACAATAATTTTAAATTACCAACTATTTTCCATGTAAAACAAAATTTTCCATGTAATCCAACTTTCCCCCGTAATCTAAAATTACCCGAACCAAACGCCCCCGGAAAGTGAGAATGCTGCCTTCTCTGTCTGCAATCACTTTCCGCCCAAAATGCCAAAACCCGGCAAAATTTTCTGCGCCCAGCAATTTAAAAATGAGGGGAGGATTGCAGCCAAACACAGCAAAATGGGATGGAAAATTGTAACTTTCCATGGAATCATTTTGTTTTACATACAACCAAACACTCCCTATGTACAATTATTATTTTTTTTGGCCAAACTACTAAGTACAATTAGAGATGGCAATTTCGCTTGATCTGTGAGGCCTGACCCATCCCGATTCGCTTCAGGACGGGTTTGACCTGACCCGTGCAAGAGGCCAACCCAACCCGTATAACAATAAATATTATTATCTATTTTAAATTAATTACTGCTTTTATCTTAATAAATTGTGTAATAATTATCCTATTTTATTAAAATTAGGAAAGTTATATTTATTTTAAATTTGCTTGATTATATTATTATAAATATGTGAATTCATATTGTATTTTAAAGAGTAAATAACTTGAATTTATATTTTGAAAGAACTCTTATTTTTAGTATCAATTTTTTCGCGTGACTTAGGAAGGCACAAATTATGAATATTTGTCTCATTTAGTATGATGTTTATTTTTTTCATTAAAATTAATTAAACATAAGTTTTTCCGTCAAAATTTCAACCAAATCTATTAGTTTCGACGAAATTCGGAATGTAGTACTAAACGAGATAAATGTCCCATAATTTGAGTCTTCTATGCCATGCTAAAAGGTTCACGCTTAAAGTGGCAGTTCGACCAAAATATATGTTTTATTTCCCTTGCTCTGACCCCGCCTTGCATGGGATGGGACACGGATCGACCCTCGGAGATTGTGGGGGGCGGTTTCGGATTTTCAAATACACGCCCGGCCTGGCCCGGCCCGGCCCATTTCCATTGCAATGATCCTCTTAATAAAACGGTCTAATTATTTTAACTCCGACTCAAATCGGGCTGGGACATCTGCAGTCAGAGGCCAGGAGAAAAGAGTTTGGGCCCAGGCCCGAAAGGTTGGGCCGTGAGCCCACCAATACCAAGGAAACATCCACTTTATGAGCAGAAAAGGGCCTAATCGAGCCCAGTGTGGACTAACATTCAGGCCCATCAGTTAAATTTGGGTCATTAAAGATTTCTAATGCCAGACATGTTATTAGTAAATTAACAATTTCATCGTCGAGAGATGAATTTGGCGTCGCTTGGGTTCCTGAGAGATATTTTGCCTCATTCAACTCCATCAGAGATGCGTTTTACACAGTTCGGCCCTTAAGTGGATTTTTACATCAATTATACCCTTTTAGTGTATCGATTAGGTCAATCATGACTTCAATTCGGTTTCTCATGACTTCAATTAAGTCCCTCCGTTAAAATGAACATTAACAGCGTAATTATACTATCAATCTCTCGATAACGAAATTGTTAATTTACTCTTTTCCCATTAAACGAGTCAAGAAGAGAAGCGATTGGGATGAAATTTTCTGGACAATCCCCTAGTCATCATCGTAGCTATCTCACTCACGAGAAACAGACCACGATCCATCTCAAACAATCCATATTGGTCATTCCATGTTTTTTTTGGTCTATGCCGCTAATATTCAAAAATCCAACAGGGCTTGACTGAAATTCAGGTCGATTCGGGGCGGGCCCAATAAGGGGTAAAACTCTCCAGTGGTGATTTCTTTCCATTCACAAGACTCGAACCCGAGACCTCTCTCCTACCACCTCAACCAATCCACCTTAGTCATTCTTTTACTATTATTTTTGTAGAGTGAAGCTACCGTGAAAGAGGAGAAGTAATATCTGTGCTAGGCTTGCCTTCTTGATGAGAAAAAACGTAATGCAAATTAAGTTTTAGAGGCAAAATTTTACGATCTAGTCATTGGACCGCTCAACGAGAGAGGAAAATGATTACGAGCAGTTGGCTTCTTTTCTTTAATCTGTACCGTTAATTGTAAACTGCTGTTTAATTAAACCGTTGAACGGAACTGACGCGTGCGTGCGAACATTCGTCTTTTAGGTAAACCACTCAAGAATCACCAAGAAAAAAGGGGGCTGCTACACAATGTGGATTTTCAAGCACATCTTGTCTAGTCATGGTTATGACTCTAACGAGAAGTGAGGAGCCGTGTTTTAAGAGATTACGAATTTGCTCGTGGCCGGCCTGTTCCTTTGTGCTCGACAAGACGTATTCGCCGGAATACTATTCCAAACGATAACTTTCGACGGGATTGAAGCTTCCCTCTTCCGTAAGGTAGTTAGCTCTATTGAAATTTCGCTACCACGACTTTTCGGGTTGATGCTTAAGTTTCAACCTCATACTCCAGTAGAATAGGAAGAGTCATCATCCATGGAGGAGGAACTCACTTATTCACCTCCCAAAGTCCATCCTCATCTCTCTCACACATCTCTCAATAACTATTTAATATATAAAAATCTAAATAATCTCGGTCGATTGATTCAGGATCGAGTCAATGTTCGGTCCACTTCACGACTGGGAGAGCTCTTGCCCTTCATGGGGCTGATCCGGCTCGAATCCGGGGCAGAACGGGTTCACTGGGTTTCGAGATACCCGACGACACGGACCGAAAAACTCTCACACACGTGAATTTTCTCTATTTTTAGGAGTCGAATTTGGAATATTTTTTAAAATATCGTTTTCCCTAGGAAGCTGAAACAATCTTCTTCCTTATATTTAAAAGAAAGAAACATATATGTTTTTTTAATATTCGTGAAAATTCCACTGGCCAATGATGCAATGGATGGAGCTCGATGATGAATCGCTATTGCAATGACATCACAAGGACTTGGAGTCATTAGGCAAAATTGGAGCCCAGCCCATGTGCAATGTACGGTTCAATTCCACAATGGACAACCTCTAAAGTTTGACAAAACCTTCGATGAAACGGTCGCACCGAGTAGGCGATGCTGACATGATATATCCGTCCAATCAGAACTTGACATGTAATCAATAATTATACAGTTATGGTTATTAAATTCTAAAAAATCTTTAAAAACCCTAATAAATGGTGAACCCTAATTGGAAAGTATATAAATAGTAAAAAAATTATTAAAATACCATAATAAACGGTGAACCTTATTTGGACAAATATATAAATAGTGAATACTGATTGGACGAATATACCACGTCAGTATACCTACGTAGTACGACTGTTCCATTGAAAACTTTCTCGTAAAAATTTGATAAGATGGTTGGATTAATTATTTTTTTTAATATATATCAAATACATAGATTAAATAAAATGTTGTCCAGCCATTTGATGGCATGTACTCCACTCGGGTGAACAATAGGAGAAAATTTTACGGTCCTGCTGTTGAATCATTTCGCAAGTGGGCGAAACAATTTGATCCGTCCGATTGTTTTTTTTTTTACATGTACTATGGATTATTGAAGATCTGATTAAATTATCGAACGGTCGAACGACTGGATCGTAAAAGTTTCCGAATATTAAAAAACCTTTGAAAGGACTTCCTCATTTTTAGGGTTGACAACTCTCACTTAGAAGTGATGAGTTTAACTTCTTAGACCTTTTTTTCCCCTCTTTTTGGATCAAAATCTCGATTGAGTAGAAATTGAAATATAAGCATCTCTAGTGTAAATCCGGTTTCGTTTACACAATTGATTGATTTGACTAAACTAGTAAATAACTTAGAAATTTCAATTACCAACTTGGGGTTAACCTAGTGATTCCCTTATTAGACCCCCAAATGGGTGATCCAAGGATCGAATCTCAAGTTAGGAGGGTCGACGGAAATTTTCCTACGGATCCCGACCCGACCGCAGATTAATCTTGAGGTGCGCTTCAGCTGACTCGAGGATACTGCGTGTTGCAAACAAAAAAAACACTTAGAAATTCCAATTAGCAAGACGATTTTCAAAGTGGAAAACGAGAGGTTGTATTTTTTTCTGCAGTTTAATTTAATGATTTAAATTAAATAAAAGTAAAAATTTATAATTATTTTCTCCATCTGTTTAACATTTTAGCAACTAGATCATAGAATTTCCCGTGGAAAATGTATATTTGAGAAAAATAAAATGAGAATCACATTCGAAATTAAATTTGATAAAACTTACGTGGAAGAGGGTTTCAACACAGTTGTGTACCTTATCAACTTAGAATTAAGAGATCTCAATATTTTATATTCAATAATAGACTCCTTTTCCCTATTTTTCTCCTTTCTCATACTAAAAAGAGATAAACTTTTTTTAATTGAAAAATATGGAAGAAAGTTTTAGTAATAATTTCATAATTTCAAAAAAAAATAACAGTGGAAAATCAATGTTTACATTATTATGTTATCTTTAGTTTGGGGAAAGCAGATTAATTAATAACGCTCCGAATAAAGTCCGTCATTTTTAGTGTAATTCAGATAGGATCAAAAAAATAAAATAAATAAAACATGAACATCGAGAAATTTTAAAAGAGAACCACGAGAATGAAAACATTCAACTACTTTTAACTAATTAATGGAAATTACGCTATTTTTCATCAAGAAAATACTCTCGAATTAATCCCAACTCAAGAAACACTCTTTTGACCCAAAATTCCCCATTCCAAATATGTGGCTTACTAATCTGACAGAAAACTGTAATTTGGATTTTTACTGTTCAGAATTTAGACCCACAAGTTGTGAGATTGCTGTCTATGTTTCATCCTATCAAAATTTTTTTGCCCTTTCGATCGAGATTTGATCTAGTGTTAGACGCTCGAAAAACTACATTGTCTTCTCACGTTTTTGCTGAACGATTGTTATTGTGATTTCCCTCGATTTTTCAATGTTTTCTATCATTTTTCGCCGCCTTCGGCTGTCACTCACTGCTGTAAACTTTGACCATCTCCTATTGTTGTTCTCGATCTTCCCTCATAATTTTCTTCATGAGAGGCTTCACCATCACGAACCTTCTCGTGTATTTGTCTTCTTTCATGGTTACTGTCATGAGAGACCTGTCATCATGAGTTTTCTTGTAAATCTCTGTCTTCCCTCACGATTCCCATCACGAGAGGCTCACCATCGCAGATCTTTCCATAGATCACCATCACGAGTCTTCTCGCGGATCTTCTGTCGTTTCTCACGATTCACATTCTGGGACGCCTCCCTCTACACGGTTCTCTTGGATCTTATATAATGAAGGTTCTCACCAAGGCCGTGTTCTCTCTTGTGAGTTGAGATCACTAATATCCTCTCTTTCATGTGTGTATAAAGTCTCCACAGACCTAAAATTCAAATATTGAGTTATCGTATCCCTTTTTCCCGTCAAATTTGAACACCATAAAATTCAAAAATGGATCTTGTCCTCCATATGGGCGGGATTTTCCTAGTGTTTAGGTTCTGATGGGATCCAGGTATTTCTTTTAGGTCGACACAGTGAGTTTTTCTCAATCAAGAAATAAACAATTAAGTTTCACAATCACTGTCATTTTCTTTCCCCGTAAACTCGCAAGCTTACGTTCGTGGAAAGTCCTCCTTCCCCGACAAAACGAAAATCGGATTCCTGTCCATATGTATTTTTGTCATGTCTAATGACTTGGTGCAATAGCATGTTTTAAAAGCGTGTTGGCAAGACTTATGCTTTACTACTTTGACTATTCCAATACGGTTAGGTACTTAAAGTGGAATTTTTGGCATACGCCCATATGATAAAATTCTAAATTAATGTCTTCACAATTGACATTATTTGACTTTCTTGGAAAATCTTCGTTGTCCAATTACATTTACAAATGTGTATTATTAATACTGGACGCCGACCTGTACTACGTGTTATACACTGAAGGAAAATAGAAATAAACAAATATGAAATACGGGAATGAATCTGTATAATTAGATAGTTTATTTATAACTTTCTATAATTTAATTCATTCGAAATTCGTTAAGTAAGTATAGCATTCTCAGGTTCATCAGTATATATTGTCAATTTTACCTTTCAATTTTACAATTTCAAATGATTCGTTTAAAAAGTGTGACAGATTTTTGCTGCCGAAATTATAAATATTGAGTGAGATGAGCGGATCTGAGTGGTTAACGAAATATTTTTGCTGTTATGATAGTATATATAGTGTGATAAAAAAAGACTAAAATTATTAGTTTATCCTTATTTGAAAATCAGATGCATGTTATAAATTTCAATATATAAATTATATTGAGAAAAGATATTAAAAATAAAAAATACACTAAACTTTTCAAAAATATTTGCATATAATGATATTAAAAAATAAAATAAAGTTAGCCCGACCAAACCTTGACGAGACCACACTTTTTGTTCCTTATGGCAGAATCAAATCTTACGTAAGTCTTAGGTATTCTTATCTTCCATACGAAATATTACAGATGGACCTTTACTAGGTATGAATTCTGCTGTTTAATAAATTTGGTGAAAAACAGACACTTGATTAAACAAGTCTTAATTACGGTTAATATCTCAAATATGTAATTTTTTATAATTATAAAATTAAATAATAGAATGACTTATTGTTTAGTATAGCGAAAGGAGCAGAGAAGAAGACAGAAACAAATGATAATGAAATAAGAGAGAAGAGAAAGAGAAAGTGAGAGTGGAGAAAGACAGAGCGGCATGTTAGTTAACTTACCGTAAAACCCATATTTTTTTAATTAACGGTAACTAAAATTACACTTTATATGAGCCTCAAGGATTAATTCAAATTGATAGGATGTGCGTACGACTAGTATGGATATTCACAAGATCGGGTGTTCGAATCCCTCTTGAGCACGTAACCCTTGGTGAAACCGTCCACATATATGCTTTGCACATGAACTGGCCTGAATCCATGTACTTGTGGGGTATTCATGGGTCCGAAAAGAATTAACTCCTCGTTATCAAAAAGAAAAATTAAACTTTACGTGTTAATTGGTAATTCGAGAAAATGAAAAAAATATATTAAGGAGGTGACACGTTTCAATATAATAATATGGATTTAGATAATCTAATATTTTAAAAAAAGAGAGAAAATCTTAAAAAATATAAAATAATATGAATAGCATTATTATCGATCAGTTTAAATTTTTAGACTGGCACAGGTTTCGATCTCTAATACATCTAGTGATTACTTGACGTATCGATAACTAACTCGGGAAAATAAATCTTCTTTGTAGAAAATTTGACACTTCAAAGCTGACTATCTTTAAAAAAAAATACTAAATTTGGATTCTTATCTAGATGCAGTGAACAAGGAAAAATAATAATGAAAATAAACAGACAGTCCAACGTAAGCTGCTGATAAGGATTAATCTTAATCTTAATTAGGGTAAAAAGGAAAAACATTCTCCTAGAATAATCAGTGAATAGAAAAAAAAATTAATAAATTATAAATAAACGGGGCAATTTATCCACTTAATACTGACGGGTCACTGTCTAATTATTTTGTAACAATATATAACAACTAGATACTAACCCGTACTACGTACGGAATTATCAATTATACAATCGAATAAAAAGTCGTATTATTTTTATGCAATAATATTTTACATGATCTTATAATTGAGTATTAGTTTTTTTTTAGTATTTTAGTCTTTATAGTATGTATCATAAAAATAAAAATAAAATATATAATTGAAAAAAGAAAATTAGAGGGTAGTTTTGACTTGAAGAGGTAGTTATACTTTTATGAGTGATTTTTCAATTTCATCCTCATTTGTGTTTTATCTATTGGTTAAAAATTTAGTGATCATGTGTATTTTTAAATTTTTTTTTTAAAAATCAACTACTTATATCATCCCTTAAAATAATGGAGATATTATGCAAGTATATCATCTCCAATTGTTTTTGGAGTAACCTATTCTTTTTTTTTAAAATTTAAATGGAAAAAATGGATAATCGTCGGTTCCAATTTACTTTGTAAATAATACGAAATAATAATATCCCATCTATTAAGATAAAAATTTAAATTAAATAAAAAATAATTTTGAATTGCTTGATTATAATACAATATTATAAAATAAGGCAGTGGATCTAATGAGGGCGGACGAGTCGGATGAGAGATCCAGACCTAACTGGATTCACGATCGAGTCATGACCTGTCCCATTCTAATACGGTTCGGATCATGAGCTGTCTGAACCGTGTTGGCATGGGCCTCACCCTGTCATGAGTTAGAATCAAGTTGTCTTCCATCCCTAGACGAAAGGTCCGACCTGTCTAGTTAATGACATATTTGGTGATCATCATAGGAAGCATCGAACGTGTAGAATAAGTTGCAAAGATGGAGTTCCGAAATAGCCAATGCTTTTCAAACTTATGACGAGAATAAGAAAAGAAAAAGACAAAAATAGAAAAGTAAGTAAAATTAGTGAAGCAAATGTGTTGTTTTCCCTTCTAATTAAACTAGTCACCCTATCCCGTGCTACGCACGGTGAGCACCGTCGAACATTTAAGTGAACAGTAAACTTAGTGATTCATGTAAATCACATATCGGATAGTTAATGAGTTCAAACCTAATTTATAAGAGAGCGACTACCATTAACTTACCGGCTTGAACTTTTGGGTTGGATATGTGTCCAATCTCATATAGGCTCAGGTGGATATTTACATGGCATCAGCACAGGTTACTGTGTGAACTCACACCACGTTAGACTCGAGTGTGATGCTCGTGGCTGGTAAGCCCCAATACCAGAAGAAAAATTTCCAGCAAGTGAGTACCACCAACCTATGAGAGAATAAAAGTGGATTCGTACAGATGGTAGGCCTTGAGAGAATTCTACCCTTTGGTTGGTCTACCCGACTTGAACTAGATTAGTTATCTTCACTAGCTTTTGGATACTAGTGGAACAGAAGAAAACATAAAAGAAAAGAAAATAGAATAAAGAAAATCAATGGGTTGAGATAGCTCCTTCCTTTCATTTAACTATGATTTTGTATTCGAGTTTTATACATATAATTTTCACTGGGCTTATAAGGAGTTGTGCTCATGTTCAACGCAAGATTTTTGGGTTGGGCATGAGCCCCTACCTCTTAAAAGTCTAGGAAAAATTTAATATGGCGTCAAAATATGTTATTGTGCATATTGATACTTTACTGTACCCGAGTGTGGAATCCATGATCGTTAAATCCGAGTTCAGAAGAAAAAAATGTCCATATTGTGAACGATTATAGTAAACATGAGCACGGGAAGAGAAAGCGTGCACCATGACAAGTGGTCTCCCCTTGCCTAAATATGGAAGAAAAGTACCGGACATTAAGACAATTGTTGAGAGAGAATGTTCAAGACACGTGTCGATATGCTTATAGTGGTATAAGCACGAGTTCAAAATAAAAATGTCTGACTTGTAATTAGTTAACCCCACCTACACAGAAGAAAAACGCCTCACTCGTGTTCAGTTGTGTTGAGGATGGTTATTCTAGACACACGCATGGCAAGTGGAGGTCACCTTATCAAGTGAAAGCCAAGTGCTCACTGTACAATCCCATGTCGGAGGAAAAGAAAGAAAATCTTGATATTATACATTATGTAAAATCTACCAGTTTAAGTTTTTGATTTGAATATGATCTCAGCCTTTTACAAGTATAGCGGAAATTTTACACTGTAAATACATAAAATATTCATAATTATTAAAATAATTTTACTATTCATGAGGCCCATCATGCTCGAAGATTAATCAAGTTTCGCCGGACTTATGAATAGAATAACATGCTACACATGGGAAAAAAGAAAGAATAAAGGAGTTCTGGCACCAAATAGTATATGTCATTGGCATATTGTTGGTTGAAGTGAGAAAGAGAGGACAGATTTTCAATGGCCAAAAAATCAAAAACGGTGGCAGTTCATATGAAGAAAAAACGTGTGGTAGGGATAGATTTTATTAGACCAGCAATGTCCCCTTCTTCTGTACTATTTTCACTGTATACAAACCAGTCAAAATTGTTGGCTTAATTTATCAAGTAATTGTTATATTTGAATTATAAAAAAAAATTACACATTCGAGACATTAACTACAATGAATACTTTATTTATTTTCGTCAATTTACTTAAATAACAGAATCTCTGCGTAGCATGTGTCCACCTCCAATGAACTATTATAAGTATAAAATGGGGTACGGAGGAGTCTATTCTTAATCACTTCGTAATCAAATTTAGTATCCAATTCTCGTCTCCTTTTTCACTAAATTACTTCGTTAGTGAATATGCCGTCCACTCATGGTCTCAACGTCGATGTCTGTGGACCAATATAGGGCGTGCAATATACCATTTACTCGATCCCGACAACTTTTCGTAGCGGAATAATCGCCATGTGATGGTAAGCTTTGGCATTGTCAATGACGCAAAATCGATGCAATTTTAGAACAATGTGACAGCACACAATTGAAGACCGAGAGGAGAATAGAAGGATGCGGGACATGGGCGGATTCAGAAAACTTACTCGGGGACGAAACTTTATGGAAAAGTAAAGTGAAGAATTCGGGGAGGCGAAATATATATAATTCAATAAAAATTGGACAAAATCAAGCAAAATTTATATAAAATCTCATAGAGTTTTCCAAGTTTTGAGGGCAATCGCTTCCCACGTGCCCCTGAATCCATCCCTGATGCAGGATTCATACTAAGGAAAGCTCATTAAATTTGGCCTTTTCTTTTACCTTTTCAGGGATTTCACATTGTCGGCCAAATTGTGTGCAGGA
>JAOYND010000012.1:6270586-6284686 GCA_025802135.1 Lagerstroemia fauriei | reverse complement strand
AGCCCGTTTCTAATCATTCTTTGGCTCTTGACTTTGGGTTATAAGACTGTCACTCGCTGCACTATTTTGTGATTGTTGAAGGCTTGTCCATAGTGTTCTTAAGCTTTTAATCTCGAGTCTGGGTTTATAAAGAGCTGTTATGTTTTCATTTCATCACTCAGGACATTCTGCATATTGGTCCCTCATTTTAGGAATTGTGCATATTAGGTCAGCATATAAAGCATTTTGTATACTTGCCCCTCACTTTGAAATTTTGCAGACCAGTCCCTTGCAGATTTAGTTATCTGTTCCCGGTTCAGGTGGGGTTTGGGAATTTCAATGTATTTGAGTGCATATTGTAAAGGGGTGGGTAGAGTGAGAGAGAGAGATGACCAGTTCATGTAACTCCATAATATAGTGGAACTCTTTACTTTCCGCACTTAGACTAGGTCGAGTAGTGGCATGCTAGGGCACGTTCCCCATTTCATCTTAGACCATCGATCCGAACTTCGATTAGTGAAACAATTGGGTAAGCTAAAACGTGCAAGTGAACAAACAACCTAAATATAGGGATGGGTACCGATCTCGGGCGTGTCGTTTGGCTTGCGAGCCTTTCGAGCGTAACAAGACCCCCGAATCTAAACTTTGGTTCAAGACCGACAAATAAGGACCTAGGTGGTAGTATCGTGCTCCCTTAGGCAAACAATAGGTTTCTGATCGACCTTAGGATTAGTCCTTAAACGATTAGTGGCGACTCCAAAACCCAAACACGATTAATGTCCCAAGCTAGGCCTCGTGCGCGCTTATAGCCCCTGGGGCTAAAACCTTCAAGTCGGAGCGATTTCCACGTCCGACACAACGTATACCATTGGGGATGCATATGAAGGTACCAGGAGTTGATGTTGAAACTAGATACGGCGAAGGAAAAATAGTCTGCATGATTAACTTTAACATGCCATGCTTTTCTCATCTGAACTTCGACTATCGGGGTTATTTATACTGTTGGGTTTCAAACTTGACTAACCTTCATTTAACATAGTAATAATGTATATTTAATTAATTTATCATTCTTAAAATATCAAAAAAATTTAGAGAAAAATGATACTAATAGAACATACTTAAAAATCCACATAAAATCAATAAAAATAAACTAAGTTCTAATAAAAACAACTAGCATAAAGTAACAAAACTAAAGCTATGGACATCTATAATACATTTGATTTTTTTTTGGCGACAATTAAACATAAGATAAATGCTGAATTAACCCTATATTTCAAAATAACCAATATAGCGAGAGGAAAAAAATTGAACATGTTCCAAGATGGTATCTTGAACCTGTGGTGCAAGGATGGAATGATGTAATAACCCTCAATGCTGTTAAAGACTTGACCCAGTGCCCATGAAATTGCAGACCTGCGATAACTGAATTTGTCAATTGTATGGAAATTTTAATAGATGGTCTTATCTTTAGATTAGGAGAAGGATCAATTACCTTGCACATGTTAATGAAAGAATACTTCGGATAGGCGGGGTCTAATTGCTTCCAAGTGATACCCACCCTAATATAATTATTTTTTGTAAAGTTGCCTGACAGAATTGATTTTAAAAAAAAACGTTCAACAACCGGGCATTGGGCTTAAATGATCCCTGCACTCACCGTAATCAAAGAGATTTACGTCGTTTAAGCACAGAAGTATTTTTTTCCTCTTTGAATGGGTAAGGACATAAGTTTTTAGAAAGCTGAGAAGATCAAACTAAAAACCTCTCCCCAAGGAGAGCTGCTAATGGGTTAGAAATTAGAGGCAATAAAAAATAATTTGGCAACAGAGAATAACTAATTAGCCATCAAAAGCTTTAATATATAAGGATCTAGTCACCTCAAATCCTTGTATCCTGTACATCACTCCATATCTATAGAGAGAGATCTGCTGTTCCATGAAAGGCCAACGAAGACTGTATTGAGAATGATCAGCTAATATATTCCTTCATCTGCAGCAATGATAAAAGCAAGCAAAAATTTGTTAGTAGCTCATTTTTCAGACACGAGTTTTATATAATTGATGCACGAGTTGCAGTGTAGTCCATTTTAAATTTTGTAAATCACAAGTTCAACAACTCAGGAATAAAAGTGTTATGAGACAAAATTTGAATAACTTTTATGAAAGGGACGCACCATCATTGTCATCTTCCAAGTTGAAATCATCCTCGTCGTCATCAAAATCAACATTCTGCAAGTTACAATGGATGTGTTAGCATGCTTGACTATTGACAGATGGAAGGAAAGGTACCTAGAACTGAAGATCTCAATTTTACTAAAACAGAAATTAGAGCCCTTGGGTACATCAGAGGAAAGTTTATTTGTAGAGCTGATGAATTTCATAAGAACCTGATCATAGTCCCCATTGTCGCTGTACTCTCCATCATCCGAGAAAGCATCACCACCTTCATCCTCCTCTTCACCTTCTTTCTTTTCATTTTTCACCTTTCTCATCTTGGGCCCACAGTTGCAAACATTATGATAGAAACTCAGCAGCCCCAGCATCTGTTGCAGAAATGACAGGACACCCTCTGTACCTCTACATGGGATGATTCCAAACAAGAAGCTCGTCTTACCTCATGCTTTTGTTCAAGTTTCTCAAAGAGATCAAACTTTGTCAAGTCTGTGCACAAGTATCAGGATCAGTTTAACTATGTCTCTAGAGATATTACGTGACGAAAAATCGTAGAAAATTATATGTAAACTGAATCCAATGTAGTCAAACCTGTCTTGGCATCCCATTGGACTTTCTTTCGCTTCTTCCTTGGCTCCACTTTTGAATCTATTGGTCACCCCATAGCAGCCAGAGTTCAGAACTGGAATAAAGATATTGTGCCAAAATTATTCCTTCCCTAAGTGACTGTCTACTCCTTGGCTTTTCTTTGTTGGAATATCTCTCTAGGTCAAGGTTTAAGAAGGCTGAGATCAAACAAACCATTTTCATTAGAAACAATAGATAAAAACAACAAAGAACTGAAAGCAATCTATTCACAAGATGAGCCATCGAAAGAAGATGGCTTCCCATGATATGAATTCTCTACTCTAATTTCATAAAATATTAATCACTAGCTAGGAATGTCATGTCTAGTAGGATGGACTAGAATGAAAAGGAATGGAACAATCCTGATGGAATGGAATCCAAGGTGAATGGTCAATATTATTCTCGTGTTTGGTATATTATGACCAGACCTATCTTAGAACAGGATGGGTCTAGTCCAGGTCAAGCTGGGTATTTCCTCCGATACACCCCCATTTTATAATATTATAATATATAATTGGGCAAATATCCCAGAAATGTACGAATTTTGCCTATTTTTCCAATTCTACCACGAACTTTTACTTTTGATCTCGAAGGGCATGAACTTTTGATTTTTTACCACGTTTACCATATCGTCAAATTTCCATTAATATTGTTTATGGAACTTACAAACGGCCGTTAAAATTGGTGAATTGATAAATTTGCTCCTCTCGAAACTGAAGATATATGACCATTTAATACACGAACTTTTCGTGACTTCCCAATTCTATCATGAACTTTGTGTGATTTCCAAATTCTACAATGAATTTTTACATTTGATTAGAATGGTTATGAATTCATAAATTTACCCATCGTGTGAATTTTATTCATTCATTACCCTCAAGTGAATTATCTTACGCGCCCTTACAAATATGTAAATAAATATTGAAAAATTTGAATAATCAATCTCAATCTAACTCGAAAAATCTGACTATTGGAGCCTATATAAATATGGGTGATTTTTAAGGTGTTGAAAAAATTGATCAATAAACTTAGCCGTAGACCCAAAAAATTGTAAAGCTTGAGATCGATCGGGATTATGTAAAAAATATGATATTATATGTTATTATTTATCTTATATTGAATTTTGATAACAAGACATATATTTTTATATAATTTCGAACGGTCTTAGACTCCATTGGATTTTTCTGGATCGAGACCTAAATTTCTCATGTAAATTTTTTAACATCTTAAAAATCATTTGAAATTTATATAGGTCTCAAAAATTCGATTTTTCAGGGCCAGTTGGATCTTTTGTTGGATTTTCAATTTTCATTTGCAAATTTGAAAGAGTTTCAAATTGAAGCACTAATTTCGAAATCATAATGCATAGAACAAATTGATTCGTAAAATCTTATTGTTATCACCAAGAATTTCCTATCTCTACCAATCCTTGAAGCAACTCTTTAAACTTGCCTTCACGGAACTTTTTTATAAATTCCGATTTCATTAAGAATTTTTGTACCATAACATGATGAAGGAATATCATTCGCAATTGATGAACGAATTTGTCAATTTTTAACCATCGCAATCAAAAGTGAAAGTTCATGGTAGAATTGGGAAATCACGCAAAGTTCGTGCTAGAATTAGGAAATCAAGCAAAGTTCGTGCAGTAAATGCTCATATATCTTCAGTTTTGAGAGGGCTGCAATTGTCATTTCATTGTTAATTAACGCCCATCAGTGCTTCCATTAACGATTGTAACAGAAAAAGATGATATGATAGACGTGGTAAAAAATCAAAAGTTCGTGGTAGAATTGGAAAAACAGACAAAGTTCGTGCATTTCTGGGACATTTGCCCCATATAATCATATATTTTAAAATTAATTTATATAAATATATATTTTGAAAACAATTTTTTTTATTTTAATACAAGTTTTATCCTAGTAAAATGGATTATAATTGTTTTATTTTTGTTGAAATTGTGTAAATCTTAGTATATTAACTATTATATTATGAATACGTGAATTTATTTTAATTTTGTTTTGTAAATTATATTTTATATAATATCTATTACTTATTTTTGTAAATCAAATAAAAACCTAGCGGATCATTATTTTAATTAATTTAAATTGGGAAAGACCCTATATAATATTATATAATGTTTATATTTATTAATTATTTTAAATTATATTTAATTTAATATTTATTAATTAGTTCTGAAAATTTTGTAATTTGACCAAAAATTAAGGATAAAATAGGCAATTCATGATATTAACTTAAAAATGGACGAAGGAATGGCCTTTATAAAATGGGATGTCCAAGATATTGGTGAAATGATCATTGCGGTTACTTTTTGTGCAGCCAAACATATGGAATGAAATTGAGGCTAGAATGATGATTCCGGTTTCATTCCATTCTACCCTACAAAATGAAGCCTAAGAGAATTACAACATAGAAAAGAAAACTTGTGACACATCCTTTTCAAGGCTAAATCATGGGAAACAATAAATTCCGGACCATGAGCATCCATAATTTTCTCATTCCTACATCTTTCCCAATAATGGTGTGACGTAGCACATGAAATGCTAATATTAGTGCCCAATCCTAAACCACACGGAGTCACATAGTATTTTACTGATTGGATGCCCTAAATATATGTATATTTTGTTTTAGATCCTATAAAGTAATTCCAAATCATAGAGAACTAATTATATGTATATTTTGTTGTAGATCTTATAAAGTAATTCCTACTCATAGAGAAAATATACTGCTACCACACATTGTACCCATATAAAATCAGCTTTCTTATTATTTTATAAAATGATTACTCAAAAAGAATGCAATATGCTTAGCAAAGGGAATAAAGTTAAATATCTCCTCTAAAAATAAACAAGCATCTCCATACTATGCAAGAGATTCCTAATAATTTTGACAATACAAGGAAATTTATGCGACATGAAACAGAGCCCGTCATACAATCAAATAACAAATATCAAAATGATCAATAAATGTACAAAAGGCATTATCGAGTCATATACTTACGATCAGACTTGCTTGCTCCATCCCCTAGGCAATATGGAGATGATCTCCGAAAACTCTCGAACTTATTCTTCCAATTACAAAAGATCTTGGTGTCATTGGAGATTTTAGGTGGAGGCGGTAATTTAATCTCCTATGATCCAAGAGAAAAGTTCAAAAGAAAACCAATAACAAAATTACGTCTTTGGCAATGAATTTGAGAAGAAAAATAATGGATGAGAACGTCAAGGACAAATAGGACAAACAAGGGAAGTCATTTGCTTTTAGGAGTCTCAAATAGAAGACTGCATTTCATTCAAAAAGCCAACAAGAAGGTGCAAAATATACAGATATTCAGAAACAAAATAAAAACCATAGAATGGCTGGTCTCTATAATAGAGTTGGAGAACATATTATCAAATAATACATGAATGATTGCTGCCTCAATGGGAGTAAGGTAAGAATCACATAAAGTTCTGGTCGACCAAAACCAACAATAAACCAGTTAAAAATGGAAAAGAGTTACTTGAAAATGAATAATCCAAGACATAAATCTAAGAAATATGAGTAGAATCCAACTTACGGGATAAAGAACAAATGGCTCCTCCTTAGCATAGGAACCTTTAACACCACCAAATCGTCCTCGGCCATGGCCACACCCTCCTCTGAAAGCCATTTTACCTGATAGAGCAGCAACATATGAAGTAGTTATCGAGGGAGCACAATAACAGCCACACTCTTGCACTCGAACAGCCACACTCTTGAACTCGAGATGGTTAAGAACAAGGGAATCCGACCATCATTATCGAGACAAGGGAAATCACCAAATGTGATTTGCAATTGATGGGCAATAGATTAAAGATGTGGGCTACCAATTGAACAGCCACAACTCCAACCAATGTCTTAGTTCTATCATGCCACTAGACTCAAGACAGGACCTGAAAATTTTCTGACCTAGGTAGCCCCAGTGTCTACGGGAGTGCGCGAGGCCAAGCATAGGACTTTACCATGTTTGGATTTTGAAGTCGCCACTAATCGTTTAAGAAATAGTCCTAAGGTCAATTAGAAACCTATTTACTTAAGGTAACATGGTACTAACCACTTAGGTCGTTATTTTATCGGTCTTGAACAAAGTTTGAGCTCGGGGGTCTTACTACGTTCAAAAGGCTCGCAAGCCAATCGACATACCCGAAATCGGTACCTAACCCTAAATCTAAGTTGCTCGTTTGCTTGCACATTTTAGCTTGCCCAATTGTTACCCTAATCAAGGTTCGAATCGTAGGTTCGAATCGTTGGTCCAAAATAAAGATCAACAATCAAGATTACGTGTCCTAGCATATACTACCTGTCCTAGTCTACGTGCAAAGGGTTCCAATATATTTTGTTTAAAAGCATTTATCATCTCTCTCACTATCCACCCAAGTACAATTGTTCGCTCAATCATATGAACATTCCCAAACCGCACCTAGACTATAACACATATAATCAAATCAAACCTTAGTCGATCACAAACATTCTACCACGGAACTAACAGCTTAACATCAAAACCTGAAGTTAAAGAACGTGAGCTACAAGCATCAATTAACTAGAAACGCTTCAATCCTAAAATTTGTCGTGCTAAGACTCAAACTAGAGCTAACAAGCTATAAATATGAGCCTCTATCACACACAAGAACAATAGTGATTAGCTAACCCAAGACTCGTGATTGGAGGCTAAAGGACAAAGAAAAATGCTTCAACGAACTAGAAAAACGATAACATTTTGTAATCCTACAACCTGATGCTAAAAGCTAAAGGTCGAAGAGAAACATGCCTCGCACAGGCCCGAAATGCAGCAGCATTTAACAGCCATGAAACTCAAAGTATTGATGTTAAAACACTAAAAATAACAATCACTAAGCGACCACGAATGATGCAGCATTTAACAAAGAGTCAGCAACCCCACTCTTGATGAAAATGACATTGAAATCAAGGAGAGATATCAAGTGAAGAGCTGCAGCACTAATAGAGTATGAAGAGCACTTATACTCGACAAGGACAGCATCAAAATTAAGATAAAGAGCAAGCACTGACCAGCTACACTAATAGATATTTAAAGGCTCTATTCTACACTAGTCAATCTAGCGAAAAAGACCAGCAATGATCAGCTGCAGTAATAGAGATTTAAAGCTCCTATTCTTTATCGAAAAACACATTAAAAACAAGGGAAAACACGCAGCAAAGAGCTGCTGCAGTAACAGCCACTAAGCAATCCCACTTTCCCTCAAAATATTATTGAAACCAAGGAAAAATCCAATTAAAGCCAGCTGCAATACTAGGCAAATATAGCTCTATCTTCAATCAAAATGTCATCGAAATCGTGAGAAAAAAAATCGAGCAACACCAGCCACAACAATGGACACCTAACTACCCTATTCTCTATTGAAAAAGACATTAAAAATAAGGAGGAAAACAGGCAGCATAGAGCAGCAGCAATGAAAAGTAAACTATGGCTCTAATCTCCTAAAAAATGACATAGAAAATTGGAGAAATCACCGGGCAAGGAGTTACTATAACCACGGACATTAATCAGTCCCATTTCTTAAAATTGTCATTAAAACCAAGGAAAAACAGTGAGCAAGGAGCTGCTGCAACAATAGGTAATAGATAGCTCTATTCTCGTCGAAAACAGGATGGAAATCATGAGAAATACTCAAGCAATGACCAGCGGCAGCCATGAACACTAAACAGCCCTTTTTCCTATCGAAATCATCATTAAAGCGAAGGGAAAATGGCACAGGGAGCTGCTGCAACAATCGGCAAAAAATGGTTCTATTCTCATAGGAAAACGGGATCGAAATCATGAGAAATCCTCAAGCAATGAGCAGCAGCTGCAATGGACACCAAACAACCTTTTTCCTATCAAAATTGTCATTAAAACCAAAGGAAAACAGTGAACAAAGAGCTGCTGCAACAATAGGCAATAGATAGCTCTATTCTCATCGAAAACAATATTGAAATCATGAGGAATCCTCATGCAATGACCAGCAGCAACTATAGAAACTAAACAGCTCTTTTTCCTATCGAAATTGCCATTAAAACCAAGGGAAAACAGAGAGAAACGAGTTACTGCAACTATGGATATTAAACAGCCCTATTTCCCTCGAAATTGTATCGAAAATATGGAAATTTTTTAG
This sequence comes from Lagerstroemia fauriei, assembly GCA_025802135.1. Lineage (NCBI taxonomy): Eukaryota > Viridiplantae > Streptophyta > Magnoliopsida > Myrtales > Lythraceae > Lagerstroemia > Lagerstroemia fauriei. Next base: position 6,275,736 of record JAOYND010000012.1, on the reverse strand, counting down.
CAAAGAGCGAGCTGCCACAACAAGTGATAAACAGCCCTCAAATAGCAATGTATCATCAATCGTGTCAACCAGAATCATGACAAGACAATACCATACGGTAATCGATTAACAACTATAATAGTTAGCAACATCTGGACGGGCAGCAGAACACCCATTCAAACCACTAAACTCGATGAAGTCTTTTACCCAAGAGATGAACAGATAATGACAGCAGCAAAACAATATCAACTCAGCTTAGCTCAACAGATAATCACAACATCGCATCCTAAGAATAGTAACGAATGCCCATCACAGCAAGAAACTGTTCCGAACGACGAATGCCCAATAGCCCTAGCAACTGACGGCAAACAGACAAAGATAAATAATCGATTTAACCATAAAACATCAACGAAACTTTAGGCTTCCGGAGGACGATGATCCAAGACACCAGCAATCCCATAGACGCCCATGAAGTCAGAAACAAGAACGATATATGTATGGCTCATCAATGAAAAATGAAGAGCTAAACACACAAGTTTTGAAAAAAAATTGGATCCCAGAACCAGCCAGACAATAGCATAAAATGGATCGGAATGTTTTTCGACCAGATGGAGTAAAAGAGACGAGCGCGTCTCAGCTGACTTACCCACGATTCGGGTCGGATTGAAGGCTGTCGAACCCGTAGCAGAGGAGCGACCTGAGCTACGAAGGGTCGAGGAGAGCACCTGGCGTCAACTTCTCGGGCTTGAGCTGAAAGCTCCCGAGCACACAGGGTGGCGCAAGCGACTGAGGATGGGTTATCTGCACGGCCCCGAGACTGTGGTCGGTCTTGAGGGCTCGAGAAGATTCTTCGGTGCGGACTGTGGGCTACATCAGAGACCGTCTCAGGAGGGGAAAATGCCGATAGGAATATTCTGATCAGGGAGGAGCCGAGGTATTGACACCAGTAGGAATCGCCTGGCGTCCCCTTTTCTCCTCTTGCCGCGCGTCCCCTTTTGCTCCGTTCGTTCCTCGTTTGCCCTTCTCTCTGCTGTGCTTTTTCCTTCTGTTTTCCCCCTTATTTTCGTTCTCTGCTGCTGTTGTCCTCTTTCCTTTTGCTGAGGGCGCCCTTTTTTTTTTTTTTTGGGTCGCCAGCCACGATATCCAAGCATCGCTTGACTAATCCGTTGGTCGTCCCGGGTCGCACGCCTGACAATGGCGGGTCGCACGCCCTTTTTAATACCCTCCCGAGGCTTTTATTGTCCTTTTTATTTTTATTTTTCTTTTATTCTTTTTTTTATGGCTGCTGTCGAAACACTAATTCTCTTATGTAAATTAACACTTATTTTATCTTTAATTTTCTATTTTCTTAGTAAAGTTTACTCAGTTTAGCTACAATTGGAGGAAAAAATTCGTGAAAAAGACCACTAAATATACCCAATATAATTTTTCAACTTCTCTGAAGAACAGTAGCCATTTCCCTTACCACAATTCTATTCTTTTTTGGGTTGCTTTTAATAGTTTAGCATATGTTATTGATCAATTTTTTTTGGCCTGGGATTTATTTTTAGCTTCGGAATACTGTGTTGAGAAAGCAATTGCTAATTAATTGAGCAGAGGTACAAAGGAGTGAGTAACTGATTTTTCCAACTTCGCTGAAGAAGTAGCCACTCCCCCTTACCACAATTCTATTCTTTTTTGGGGTTGCTTTTAATAGTTTAGCATATATTACTGATCAATTTTTTTTGGCCTGGGATTTATTTCCAGCTTTGGAACACTGAGTAGAGAAAGCAATTGCTGATCAATTGAGCAAAGGTACAAAGGAGTGAGTAACTGATTTTTCCAACTTCGCTGAAGCAGTAGCCACTCCCCCTTACCGCAATTCCATTCTTTTTTGGGTTGCTTTTAATAGTTTACCAGATGTTGCTGATCAAATTTTTGGCCTGGGATTTTCAGCGAAGGAACACTATGTAGGGAAAGGAATTGCTGATCAATTGAGCAGAGGTACAGAGAAGTCAATAACTTATTTTTCCAACTTCGCTGAAGAACAGTGGCCACTCCCCTTACCACAATCTCATTCTTTTTTGGGTTGCTTTTAATAGTTTAGCAGATGTTAGGAATCAACCTTGCTCAATAAAGATAATCCTATGTTCTACATCTTTTCTTTGCTGCTTAGTTTGATTCTGCCATTCTTCGGTTTAGTTTGTACCTATATCAATGGTGAGACTTGACTTTCTTTGTGAAGCATTTTTCTGTACATCAGTACGCATATTTTTGTGAGTCCATTGCATTATGTCGAAGACGAAATGACCAATTTTTCCTTTATGATTTGTCATGCTTTCAAACTTCGGTTATCTCATTAAGTTTACACGAATCACCATGTTCACTGGTACTTCAATGTTCGACGGTGCTCACCGTGCTTAGCACGGGTCCTGTGGCTAGTTTTTTTTATGGCTGCTGCCGAAACACTAATTCTCTTATATGAATTAACATTTATTTTATCTTTAATTTTCTATTTTCTTAGTAAAGTTTACTCAGTTTAGCTACAATTGGAGGAAAAAATTCGTGAAAAAGACCACTAAATATACCCAATATAATTTTTCAATTTTGTCTTATCTCTATTAGCTCCTAAAACTCCTTAAGGCATGAAATTTATTCTTACTTGAGTTTATTCTCAAGTTTTCGATACTTCATTATATTTTTTTCTTCAATTTTTAATGAGTTGAGATTCAAATGACACTGATTATACTCAATTTAGACTTCCTAATAATTAAGTATAATTTTTAAATAAAACTGGGCGATATTAAATGAATTTGACAGAATGATCAATTTACTTAAAAATCATATCTTCTTCTCTAAATTTGCTTAATGATAAATCTAATTGGATTCTCGATTTTGCTCTTAACCACTGTACTGGATCGAGTATGAGCACATGCTCACTCAATTTGTGTTTACAATATGCATGTACATAGGAAAGTAGATCATTCATTTATCGTATCCTGTAATCTCTTCCTTTATTATATAGGAATAGTCTGGCAGATTTCCTCCCATGTACACTATATAAAGTGGGATTCTCCCCTCATTTACAATACAATGAAAAATTCTCTACATTTAGTGATTCTTTCTCTGAATACATTCTTTTGGTAAGAAGGCTAACTTAGGAATGAATTCCTAAGACTGCACGGGTTTGGGAAAATTAGATAAGTAATATGCCCGTGACACTAGATAGTTTAAGGAAAGGTTATTGGTATTTTCTGCTATTGCCAGTGCTAGTGACCTTACTGGGGTCGAGATAGCTGGATTTGAACCTATTTTTTGTTGAGATTTTCCTTTTAGTTTTTAATTTTTAATTATAATATACTTTTAATATTAAAAAGCCAAATTACTTTTTAAATATTAGAAAAGATTGAAAGCTTAACAACACCTGAAAGATTGAGGACTCGAATTGACCTAAAAAAGCTTAGAGTATGAACATGGTCTAAAAAATTGAGTAACAAAATGATGTGAACCTTGCCAACACGTGGCAAAACCCGACAACAATATATGGAAAAGAACCCCAAGATCTGCAAAATGCAAGTTTCGAATGCGAGCTTTGACCCGTTACCTAGCAAAATAAGAACCACAACTACGGATTGGAAAGGACGCCACACCCCGATGATCAAAGTGATAAGTTCAGTTGTAGAACGCCACAAGAAACCTTGATAAATTCTACGAGTCTTCTCAAGAATCAAGAAGAGCAATTTCTCACTCAAAGGAATGAAAAATATGTATTGAATAATAATATGTTTGTCTTACCTGTCCAGCCCCCAACCCAAGCCTTTAATAGGCTACGATTACAAGATATTTGAAGATTCTGTTGGCAGATTGCCCCTAGATAATAGGTAATAAATCTCTCCAAAAAATCTTGAAATATCTCATCATAATCTAACCTAAATATCTAAATATATGAGATAACAAAATATTATTTGTCTTTGGCAGAATCTTCTAAAACTTGAATCAAATTGACGCACGTTGACGGCACATGCGGACTTGCTTCAACATGCAGCATTAAGTTCTCTTGAACGCATATTTCCCAGATTAGTCCATTAAGATCTTCTTTGAACTTCTTGGCTCGCGCCCTCGTAATCGGACCCTTCGGAACTCGAACCGGATTTACTGAAGCACCCTCTGGATTTGCATCAACGTTCTTCAATAGACTCACTCAAGCTCTTGTCACCTAATCGAGAGGAACATCAATTGCATTCTTCAAACCCGTATCTGGGATCACATCATTCCCCTCCTCTTGAAAATTATTTGTCCTCAAATCTCGGCCTACATAAAATAAATATGAATTACTAACTATGAAGTTATCAATGTCATCATACTCACCTTGCTGTTCAAATTTGTAGGCATCATTATTAATGCATTCAATAACTTGGAATGGTCCATCCTTACGAGGAAGTCTATTTGAATGTCTTTGAGCGTGAAACCTCTTCTTCCTCATGTGCCATGAATCACAACCTCCTAGATCAAAAATAAACTTTATACTGCCACTGTTGTGAGCTTTCACATGAATTGGCTTAATAAAATCACCCTCCTTCTTTCAATCTAAATTAACACACTCACTTGAAGGAAAATGAGTTAAATCCAAAAGAATTGATAAATCAAAGCCGAGTACATTCTTCAACTGAGAAAACTTACTGGTAGAAAGAACAGAATTATTATAAGCAAGTTCAAAATTACGATAACAATATTTCCATGCTTGAAAAATAATTTTTCTATAGCATGTCAAAAGTAATACATTCATTTCTAACTTGCAATGCAATTTTGTCTAGGAGAAGTTCAAGTACTTAGCACCATTACCCAAGATAAATATTCTATGTAATCTCACAATCTCTCTAAAGAATAAATCATTGTGTGTGGTATAATCCATTATATGACATGAAATATAGTACCAATATAAATTAGATAAGCAATGGAAACCACTTACCTGACTTACCAAAGTAGATGATTGCGAATTTTGGATTGTCTTTTCTTCTTCAACATGATTGTCAATCTCCATAGCAATCACAACAAAATCAAGAAACACAACCTTATCCATACCAAGAGTTCGGATTTTAAGTTTAGCAAATACCGATTCTTTTCTTAAGGCCTTTAAGACAAGTCTTGAGTATTTAGCATGACTATTCAGACTCTTACAATAATGAATATCA
>JAOYND010000012.1:5981822-5994242 GCA_025802135.1 Lagerstroemia fauriei | reverse complement strand
TGGAAACTCTCTCATCATCTTCTTTGCTTTAAAGTATACATATGCTATACCGTGCAAGAATAATTACGAATAATTGAGACACCAATATTGATGTATATTCGTTAAATAAACTTACTAACGTGATTAGGATTTTTTTTTTACAGAAATGAGTTATTGTTAGATTAACTTCATTGATTTGACATTGAATGGAATCAATTTTTCGCTAGATGTCAGTTTAATACTGTCCACAAGATGTTTGAGTATTATATATTAGAATCCATTACAATCCGAGAAAGAGTAAGCTTATTGAAAAAAGCCCATTCCAACTCGTGGCAGTGTCTTAAAAATGAAAGACTTCGTAAATATATCAAATATATCAAATATATTAAACAACAGAAAACCGACCTCCAGCTATAACTTGACAATCTCGAAAGTCTGAGCACATGAAAAAATTGATAAATAGAAAACTTCTTCTAGTTCTTGACCTTTCTAGATAGAGACGTCTAGATAGAGATACAAACTCGTTTATAGGTAGAATTAGGGATCCCTCATAAATATTATTTACTAATATATCATTCCATTAAAAGGATATAATAGATATCCATCATATTACGGAATATCACACTCTAATCTATATCCCGAAATTAACCAGGAATTGAGACAAGAGGGCCACCATAAGGGATTTTTTTCTTATATTCTTACATTCTCCCCCTTGGCCCCATGGCACAATTAAATAAGAGTGTTAATCTTTATTTTGGGCAACCTTGACATTTTTCAGGTCGCAGAATCCTTCCACTTATCCCAAAAGTGTTACATATGAACCAGTGATATTTGTTCGATGGGTACTTTCCACCACACATGTGACACGATGTATAAAACCTTCAGAAATAAACATTCTAGAAAAATTTTGTTACTTAAGATTAGTCGCACATGTCCAACTTAATGTCCCATTGAATTCAAATTTTATTTGCGCAAATGGAAATAGAATTCAACACTATTTCTCTAATAATAACAAAATCAATAACATGGTTATTTAAGCTGCATCAAGAGACATTATATCTTAAGAAGGCCCATACATGACTATGAAACCACTTTACTAGTAAACTTTTAGCCATGAGATCTACAATCATAGTATCTATACTTGTATGTTTGCTAACCACTTCCCTCTCACTGAGATATTTGATGTTGATATGCTTACTTTTACTACCACTCCTATTATTCTTAGAGAAAAAAAATATCAATCACACTATTACAATGGATCTTGATTGATCTTTCCATTGAATTGACAACTTGAAAACTACTTATAAAATTCTTCAACCATAATACTTGTGTCGTGGTTTCATATCACGCAATGATCTCTACCTCCATAGTAGGTAGTCACAACGGTTTGCTTAATAATCTTCTAGTTCCAGAAAGTAGGAACACATAATTTGAAGTATATATTATGGAATCTACATAACTGATAAATTCAGTATTTAAATAGCCGACCGCAATCAAATGGTCAACTAGTGTTGTTAGCTAGGCCGGTTCCGGTCCGGGTCGAGCTGGTTCATGAATCGGCTGGGCCGGGCCGGGCCAGACCCGGATCGGGAAGTAAATGGTCCAGTCCGGTTTGGGTCGACGGTTCAGGCCCAGATGAATCGACCAGGAACCGTCATACAGAAGGGCCGGTCCTATCCGGTCTGAACCAGTCAGATTTATTTTTCTTTTTAAAAATTTTTTAGGGTATTATTTAGGATTTTATGTACAATTTTAAAATAAAAATGAAAGATTTCATTGTTAAGATTTGAACCCAGATCTCCTACTTGAAAATTAAGAATCTTAACCAACTAGACTAATCATATTTTGCTTATATTTTTACATTCAATATTATATAACTAATTTGATTAAGGTATGTTTGATTTTTATCATTTTCAAATAAACTTGAATTATTTATTTTTAAATAAAATTAAAAGATATAGACATTTCGATTTAAAAAACCACCCGAGGATGAATCGATCTTTTAGTTGAAAACTCCGATCAAGAACCGTGCTCGTCAATCGCGATCGAAAAATCGGAGAAAGAATTGAGAGAGTAGAGCATAAGATTGGGGTGAGTTAGATTGGTGTATATGTGAGGTATTTACAGTATCTTTGATATGATATAAATTATATAATAATTTTAAAAAAAAAGACGTTGCTCTGGAGTCGGGGGGGAGGGGGTGGAGGGGCCCACATGGTAGGCATTGCCAGCTTTGCAATGTTTTCTCATGTTTTTTCCTAAACGTACCGGTCAGGGCCGGGCTGGTCACGGCTCTGGGTCCCAAACGGGCCGGTCCGGTTCCAGTTCAACGGGTCAATTTTGCAGACCCAACCCGTAACCAGTCCTCAACCTGTAGGGGCAGGGCCGGGCCGGTTCCGGCTCGGCCCGTGAATAATAACACTATGGTCAACATGCATGTGGGTCAGCTGATAATCCTTGGTTCCTTGAAGATATTGATAAATGTTACTGACACGAATAAAGGTTTAACTTAATTCATGGCCATGACTAATCATGGTCGATCAAATAAGATTTACAGAAGAATGTATTTCGTTTAAAATAGCATAGTCGATCTAATCACTTCTAATTCACTCATAAATGATTAAGGTAACTTATATTTGATCATTCAGAGCAGTCTACATTATAAAAAATTTAGTTACCACTACTACTGTTTTACTTTCATATACACATTTATAAGACTTAAAAATAAGTCCATACTCATATTTCACATCCTTTAAAATCACTATTTACCAGGTAAGACCCTTGAAGTAACTTTATTAAAAAAGAATCACAAGAGACGTTGACCTTACTATATACCTTCTATTGAAAAGTATAACTTCAAAAGCACTTCTAGTGCTATCCACAATTCTTAGCCTTGAACTCCGACATTATTGTTCTTAAATGTTAAAATAAAAGGGTGATGGTAATGCCATTTATGTAAAACTATTTGCAAGCATTCATAAATCTATTTGGTCATTTGATATTGCTACCATTATAAATTGAAAAGTTAAGTTGAAATGCTTTCATTTTTAGTTTGTGGATATTAATGTTTAACCTATGGATTAACAACTGATTGCATTTTTTGCAACTACTCAATGCTAGATCCTAGGATTACTTTGGTAACATCCTAACAATCCAACTACAAAGTATATGTCAAGTATTGTGCAAATCGAAACTTACATTAAACTTCATGTTAAATTATGAAATGTTGTGAGGGTTGCCGTGTTGGCCAGACACTCACATATTATATTATTAATAGTGGGCCTTACAAGAGACCAGACCCATTATCACTCAAAAGCCTAAACTATTATGTGGTGACATCTAATTATCTTATAAACCAAGGATTTATTTCTTTTGTTGCCAATGTGGGTTTGACACACCCTCTCACGTGTAGCATGTTAAGAGGCACCTCAACATGGCTCTAATACTATAATAGAATTGGAAGTTGCCACCGTTTGCTCTAAAAGGTAATAGAATTGGAAGTTGTCATAACCGTTTGCTCTAAAAAGTTAACCTGTCCAATAACAGCATAGCTTATTATTTAGCACTTAATATTCCCCCTCACACATGGGCTCAATTACTTTTGAAGGCCATCGCGTGGAATTAGCCAAAATAGAGGTTAATGCACGCGTCGTGATTTGAACCTGCGCTCTGATACCATGTTAAATTATGAAATGTTGTGAGGGTTGTCATGTTGGTCAAACACTCATGTGTTATAGTACTAATGGTAGGCCTAACAAGAGACCGAGCCCTTTCCCACTCAAAAGTCTAAGCTATTAAGTGGTGATACCCAATTATCTTAAATTATAAACCTATGATTTATTTCTTTTGTGGTCAATGTGGGTTTAACACTTCCAACTACCGATGCATATGGAATGTTCCTCATTTTCTCTAATTCCAATTCATCCTTTGGTGATTGGTTGTGACTGAATTTATCTCCTTTGACTACTAGGATAGGACAGGATCAACGGTTTTTCATTCTTAACCTCTCCAAGATCTTTTCAATATAGGATTTATGATACAGATCTACGGTCCTCTTTTTCCCTGTCTCTATGAATCTCTATGCTAATGACATATGATGCTTCATTCATATCCTTCATTTCAAAGCTAGTAGAAAGAAACTGTTTAGCCTGTCACAGCAGACAAATGTCAATAATTGCAAGGACGATGTCATTTACATATAGGATTAAGAAAAATAAACTTGCTCCTATTGACCTTAAGGTAAATACACAAAAGGGTGTTAAAAAAACCGATTGAAGTGATGAACTTGTGAAACTTCTTATGCTGCTGGTGGATGCTTGTTTAAGTCCATATATAGACTACTTTAGCCTATTGTTAACTATCAAATTTATTATGATTTTAATACCCATTCTAACCTAAGACACATTATTTTATTGAGTTTAAGCTAATTAAGGTGAAAAGTTAATATAATTTTACTAGGGGTCGTGATTGTGAGTTTATTTATATATTTAGAAATCTCGATACTTCTATTTGTGATTCATTGATGCGGGAAAAGTTAGAGGATAGAATCATGACAAGGGAAAATGAAAGGAAAATATGATTTTTTTTTGTGGGAGCTATGTCTTATGACTACAGGAAAGAATCGACTGAGGCTTCAAGTCGGTGTTGTCCGAATTCGTGAAACTTTTAGGGCTCTAATTTTGACCTAAGGTCATCTAGAAGGTTCCTTTACACATTCCAAGGTGTTTTCCCAATGTTTGAGGCCCAAAAATTGGAATATTTGCTACATTAAAATACGAGAATATTGTAGGGAAGATTGAAAGTGGAAGAAAATATATTTAGAATATTTCAGAAATATATCATAAATCTCTGAAGGTGGTGGAAAATTTCCTTATTTAAGGTGGCATTCATCAATGTTTAGGAAGACACGAACACTGAGACAAGAATCACGATTTTAGTTAGGGTTGAAGAATTCAAGAAAGATAGAGAGTCAAGTGAAAGAAGACGAAGAGCAACCAAGGTAACAACGAGAGATCAAGTCTTCTAGATTGCTCTCTCTCTTCTCTTCTTTTAATTTGAACTCTAAAAGTTCTTTCTTGATTTTAATTGTCATCTTTATTCCAGTTATGAACCAGTTTCCTCTTTTTCCGAGGAGGATTGATGGAATCTAGTTTGATTTCCTATTTCAATCTATTCCTTATACTTTCATTTAATTGATGAATTTATATTCAATGTTATTTATACTAGTTCTGTATTTCATGTCTTCTATTCGACTGGCCACTGATTAGAATGATTAGGAGAGCCCGATGAACTCGAGAGGGGAATTCCGATCATGCCAGGGTTAGTATAACTAAGGATAACTCACTCAGAGAGGTAGAGGTTATTTGTGAGAAGTATTGAGAGATAGCGGATCACCTATGGATCCAATTTAGAGTAAGAACTTAATGAACTTCCTCATACTAATTGCCTAGAGATATAGTAAGTTAGTATCTCGAAAAGAAGCATGCCCTTATTGCATCAAGAGGTGGGCAGGGAAGGCTTAGATATCTAAGAAGAGTAAAATTAAATCAGTTGTTAGCATAATGATTGATCGATTTAGGAATAGAACTAGATGAAGTTGTGAACCTAAGGAGTCTCGAATGGGTGATTTCTTGAATTAATTGCTTTTGTGTTTTTTATTTTCCTTAATTTTTTTCTTGCTTTCTTAATTCGAACTGGTTTGGCTTAGGATTAACTACTATAAGTTTAGTTCTTAGTGAAATTGGCGCTTTTGAGTCTTCGTGAGGACAATCTCTTACTCCTCATTATATTACTTGCTTGCGATACGCATACTTGCATGCTAATTTAATGACAGTAGACGGCTCCATTGATAAGTATAAGATACGGCTTGTAATTATAGAATACAGGCAACAAGAAGACCTTGATTACTTTAACACTTATTCTATAGTGACAAGAATAAATTCTATTAGGATGATACTAGCAATTGCGGCATTGCGCAATTTGAAGGTACATCAAATGGATGTGAAGACAGCTCTCTTAAATGGTGACTTGGATGAAGAAATGATTTCCAATGTATCCAAGATCAATGAGTGTCACAAATGTATATACATAAAGAGACAGAAAATAGTTATGTTATTTTATATCTATATGTGGATAACATACTCATTGTTGATAGTGATGAGAGAATTATCAAATCTACCAAGAATATGTTGAATTCAAGATTCAACATGAAAGACATGAGTCTTACCGATGTGATTTTAGGGATTAAAATCACAAGAATGTCAGAAAGACTAGTCTTAATTTAGTCGCATTATGTGGACAAAATTCTTGAGAAATTCAACAAGAATTATTCTGGCATTGCAAGAACACCATTAGATATTAATCTCCATCTATTCGAAAGTAGAGGAGAGAGTATTTCTATTTCACAAGTGGAATACTCAAGGGTTATTGGCAACCTAATGTATCTAATAAGTTTTACTAGACTAGACATTGCCTACACGGTTAGTAGGTTGAGTAGACATTCATATACGAGTAATTCGAGTGCCGACTGTTGTAAGATAATAGTGAGAGCACTGAGGTACCTAAGATATACTCGGGATTATGATTCACATTATACGAGATAGCTAGCGGTACTTGAAGGGTACAATGATGCGAACTGGATATCTGATGTAAAGGATTTGAAATCTACTAGCGGATATGTGTTCGTATTAACTAGAGAGCTATGTCGTGGAAATCCTTGAAACAAATTATGATAGCCTGATTCACAATGGAATCTGAATTTATTGCATTAGATAAATGTGGAGAAGAGACTGATTGGCTGAACCATTTCCTTGAGGATATTTTGAAATGGGAAAAACTGATGCCACCAATTTGTATTCATTGCGATAGTCATTCGGCTATTGGAAGGGCACAAAGTAATATGTACAATGGTAAGTCTAGATATATACGCCGTAGACATAATACCGTTAAACAACTACTCTCCACTGTAATTATCGGTATTGAATATGTGATGTCAAAGGATAATATGACGGATCCGCTAACCAAAAGGTTAAATGGAGAGTTGGTTGAGAAGATGTCAAAAGAATGAAACTTAAGCCCATTAGAGAACAAGTTTCATGAAGAAGAACCTAACCTAATTGACTAGAGATCCCAAGATCTAGGTTCAAAGGGACAACCTACTGATAAGGCTTAAATGAAGTCATTGTGAGGGATTAATTGTCAACATGTTCCTATACATGAAAGAGTGACATTAAAGGGATAATGTTAGCATTCAGATGCTTTAATGATTTATAAAGGGTAAGTAGAATGCTCTAGAGTATATAAATCACCTATGTGAGAGAGAAGTAGACCAATTCAAAGGAGAATTAAAAAGGAGAATTAAGGGTTTAATTCTTGAAAAAAACTCTCGCAAAACCAGGACAAAGTTCAGGGCCAAAAGAATACAACCATGAGAACTGAACAAAAGTTTAGTGAATTCTTGTGTGAGTTATATGATCCTTTACACAAGATAGCGGGATAGTTCAAGAACATCGTGTCTCCTGGACAGCTAGTAAAGTAAATTTACATTCGCAAAGGAAGGTTCAAAGGTGTAGATACCTACCCATCCTAAGCAGGGTTCACTTGTTGAACACTACTGTAGAGTCAAAATCAAAATAATTTCCATTAATTTGGGGGATTGTTGGAAAAATGGCATGATTGACACGAATAAAATGTGGGAAAGAGAAATTATTTCTCTTGAAATTGTAGGAAATTAAATAAGCAAGAAAATGAATCCATATGTAAAAGGAGATAGAATTGACTGTTCCTTGGAATCAGTTGAATTGCACTTATGTTCAATAAAGTGACGTGCACATGTGATATTACATCCCTTTAATTCTGTCAATCGTTTGTGATTAACCAATCTCAATTACATGATATTGTTGCGCAACAAATGAAAGAAGGCTCACGACACTTTGTCACGGTCAATGCTATCAAAAGTGCATTGCTCGCGCCTTCAACAAAAAAATCTGGCACGGCAAGTTCAAGCCGAAATATGAGGGCCCCTATGTGGTTAAGAAAGTTCTCTCGGGAGGTGCTCTGATCATTACTAACATGGATGGTCAAGAGATCCCAAGCATTGTCAATGATGATTCATTAAAGAAGTATTTTCCCTAAAGGGCGCATTGATGTACGGGTTCTGAACAAAATTCGAGAGAAAAAATAATGTTCCCGCTAGGCTGAAACCTGAAAGAGTAGTCTAGACAAAAGTTCGGGAAAGAGAGGTGCTATTGAAAACTCGAAAATGGGCAGTCGTAGCAAAAGGAGAGCTGAATAATATTCCCGTTGGACTAAAAACCTGAAAGGGTGGCCTAGGCAAAAGTTAGGGAGCTGAGAGGTGCGGCTACTTCTCCAAAGGATAGCCGTAGCAAAAGGAGAGAAATTTGAGAGAAAGGAAATTTTTAAAAAAAGAAAAAAAGAAAGATAATATGCCCGCTAGGTCACTGCGCATTACACGATTTAGGCAAAAGTTAGGGGAAAAAGTATTGCCTCGGCCTCAATGATGTGGAACTCTTCAGGCACAATGCCGGAATCATGGTCTGAGAAGTCAAAGGCAAGTGATCCGAAAATCAGGAAAGGTCTACGTGAGATCTCAGAGGGTGCTTCTCAAAATGGGATCGAATTACCGTATCCTTTGAAATTTGGAGGATTCAACAAATTCCCTCCTCTTACCTTTATGTTGTAAATCATGTCTACACTAGTAGCCTTTCTTTCCAAAGGGAACTACCACTCCTTACGCTGGTTACAAAGCGAAAATCCCATACATCTACACTTGAATTACTTCACTCATCGTGATTCGGGCTGTTTAGAATGTAATTAATGAAAATATGGTTTGTTACACGACTTTACAGATAGGCGGAAGGAAATTCCAAGAAGGGTCCTCCCCTGGATGATTCGAAACCTGATTAAGCAAAAGAAGGCAGGGTGAGCAATGAGTAGAGGCTCAGTTGTGAATCCCAAGGCGAAAAGCAGACCTGTCGTGATAAGCTTGATTAAGGGAGCAATGGCAGAAGAATTGGCTTCAGCCTAACAACAAGCAAAGATGGAAGTTCTGACACACACATGCTTGATGGCACGCAACTCTTCGAGATCGATTGCGCACTTCTTTATCACATTCAACTACGTAATATCCCTTCACACTCAACTGTGTGCCTTCCTTTCTTGCCCTTGATTGCGCATTTCTTTTTCACTCTCAACTGCGTGCTTATCCCTTCACGCTCAACTGTGTGCCTTTCTTCCTTGCGCCTGATTGCGCACTTCTTTCTCACACTTGACTGTGTGCTTATCCCTTCACGCTCAACTGTATGCCTTTCCTCCTTGTGCTCGATGTGCTCAATTGCGCACTTCTTTCTCACGCTCGACTGCGTGCTTATCCCTTTGCGCTCAATTGCGTGCCTTCCTCCCTTGTGCTCGACTGCGCACTTCTTCCTCATGCTTAATTGCATGCCTTCCTTCTTTGCGCTCAACGGAGCATATTCCTCTGTACGCCCAGCAGCGTATTCTTCCCTTTCTCAGGCCCCAAGCGTGAATTCATTTCTACGCCCAGTAGTGTATCCTCTTTATACTCACATCCTGAGCATGAACTTGTCTTTGTGCCCATAGCGTATTTCTGTCACATTATTCTACTCCATGTTCAATTAGTTACCTTCTCTATGGTTTGATACAGTTTACTGAAAAAAAGAGAGAGAAAAAGAAAAAAGATAAGATAAAAAATGATAAAAAAAGGAAAAAAAGAAAAAAGAAAAGCAAAAAAAGAAAGGAGAAAAAAGAAGCTTGAAGAAAAGATCATTCTTTCAAATGAATTCTCGATCCTCTTCGACCTAAAATTCGGTCCCTATGTTTGTCTTTGAAACGATGCTCTTTTCAAGATATCTGACTTATCATCGAGAGTCGCTTCAAAGAAGGGCAGCTGTAGACACCTCATTTTAGCTCGGGGAGAAACACTTAGAAGATGGTCAAACTCATTCAAGGCATAGACACTCCTCGTGGAATGAAGAATGAAAAATCCGAGTAAGAACTACTAGGCTTAGCAACTTAGTAGGATTCAAAGACTTGGCAAGTGGACTTAATGGAGTTAAAACTGAGCGAATTTGGATTCATGACGAAGGTCAGTGAGTTAGTTTCAATTGATAGGTCTTGGACCTCGAAATTCATCTTGAAGAGGGAGATACAATTTCTTAAAGAAGATTGCCCGATCTGTGAACAGTAATCAGGCTGTGTAGGTTTCATATGAGAAATTATATCTATTTATTGGAGTATCCAATTTGAGCAAAAATTATGGAATTTGGACCCTAACTCATGAAGGATAAGATAGAAAATAGAACGAAATATTGAAATACCCAGAATCAGCCCAAGAAATTCAATCTCCGAGCCTCAGTGTGCAAGGAGGGCCCGTACCGGCCATTTGGATTAAAAAATTCGTTTCTCACTAATCCTTAGGTGTTTTTGCGAGATTTTTTTTTTCAACGGTCTAACATGATAAATATTTCTTAAAAAATTCTAGAAGAGAAGGAAAAAGTTCGTACTCAGTTGAGGGAAGGGAAAAAGGAGCAGATTCAGAACTGATATGTACAGATGATATTCCAACTGTGAAGATTGAGAGAAGATATTGGTGCAATCTCATTGATTCACAAATCAAAAGATATGGAACTGATTTTGAGCCTCAATATCCTCCTCGTTCCTGGATTTAACTCCCGAAAGAAGTCTATAAAAGGGGAAAAGCTGAAACACTCTGGGAATGGGAAGAAAATCACGATCCTTTCCCACGAAGTTTGCTGCTGTTGATCCACCTTTGAGTCACTTCAATCAAGCCCGAGAACTACTCATCCCCGCACAGCTCACTGTAAACTGATTTCTCAGTTGGCGGAGCCCTCAAATCGAGTCTGATCTTCTTGGACCTGCCCAAAGCCCATCCCGGACTCCTTTGTGCCGCAACAAATCTTTCACCGCAAACCAATCAGGAAAATTTTGCTCCGTCCTATTCCTTTCATCGCTGATTTTAATCCCCTGTCCTTCCTAAATTGTTGTGAATTCCATGGTAGTGATTTTCGAGCAAAACTTATAACTTCCGATAGTGTTTAACAATGAATGAAGATGTTCAATGATTATTCTTGAGGCTTGGAGGGCTAGTACGCTGCTGATTTGATTTACATTATTATTGTGTGGGCTGAATGCTTGTAACATGATGGCTGTGATTTCTCTTCCTCAACAATTAAAAAAGTCGGGGGGTGCCCTTGTTGATCTGTTTAATGTTGTTCGATATGTGCAACAAGTTGTCTGGCAAGCTTATTATTGTTTACTAGTTGTGTTGTCAATGAAAACCGGGTTTTAGCAAAATAGATAATGGTTTTATCATGGCAACGAGCAGAAACTGTTTCATTCGTAAACATCATTCATTTTATTGAAAGTGCTCCTTATTTAATGGATGTTTTAGTTTTCCTCCCGAGAACCCTTTTTTATTAATTTATTTAGATTTACTAGTCCATCTTGATCGGAAACGAGGTGAGTCAAATTCAGTCTTGTGTCTTCTTGCTATTATTAATTCATTTAGGTTGGAATAGTAATCAATGAGCTTACTTATGAGTTGTTTGGTTGCTGCAGTAAAATTTGTTGATTGGATTATATCTTATTTATCCCTTAAAGCCATGTTTTATTAAAAAGAGATCCATAGGTGGCTACCAATGGTTTGTCATGTCTAGGCCCTGTCCGGTCACTCTTGAAGTTGTTTTCTTGATTGAGAATGGCTTCAAAACTTTGTCGATTGATTTTTGGTGTCCTCGTATTTTATTAATTGATGCATGTTTAGGGGCCTTAGTTTTTTTGTGTTCCTATTATTCCTCTCCTTTGGTTTACTTGTTTCTTAGGCCTTATACTTTGTCCACTAGAATCCGTTCTTGACTTCATGATTATCCCATTTAACTTTACTATATTTACATACCGTTATCTTCTTCTATTTGGATAGGGTAAGAAAATAGGGGATTAAATAAAATATGGCAAACTTAGAAACAATGCTAGGCTACCGATTTTAGGGCGTGTCGATTGGCTTGTGAGCCTTTCGAGCGTAATAGAACCCCTGGATCCAACTTTGGTTCAAGGAATAAAAGCCTATGTGGTTAGTGTCATGCTCCCTTGGGTAAAAATAGGTTTCTGATCGGCCTTAGGATTAGTCCCTTAAACGATTAGCAGCAACTCCTTTCCATTTTTTTTAACCATGATATCGCGAACTCGATTTTTTTCGGGGTTGCAACAACCGGGTTGGATAAATCATCCTAACTTCTCCTATGTCACGAACCACAAATCGAATCTACCACCAAGGTTTCAACTTGCTCAAAGGCAACAACAACCGACTCCAAATCTCCATTCAAAGCTTGAGGAGAACTTACTTACCTTCATGACCACCACTCAAGATGAAAATTGCAATATGCA
>JAOYND010000012.1:5670261-5680956 GCA_025802135.1 Lagerstroemia fauriei | reverse complement strand
AACTTGCTGGGGATGGTGAAAAGGCACAAACCTGCAATCATTGTGATCATGATTCACCATCATTAGTATTTAGATTACTTGCACGATGATATTTATGGAGTTTTAATGGTAGAAGATTGTCCACGCTGACCCCTTAACTTTTTATGAAAAAATTCCACGGATGAGATTCGTGGTTTCAGAAGGGGTAGTTAGGAGGAATAAGAGAATAAAGGGTACTTTGAGCCCACAAGCAATAATTCAACAATGACCTTTTGGTTCTATGTCGATAACGATACTGCTATACCAAATTCATTTTCTCAACCTTTTGTGGAAGTTACTGAACTATAGGAAGTAAGCATGAAGCAAGAGTGAAGTTGGCAAGTTGCAAGGGGACATGATCGGGACATTAGCGATAAATCTGCAAGTTTACTGCTAAATTGATTGCAGGCCATATCGAACAGTGGTTCATTCTCGAATTAGGAGATGGCAAGATGAGAAGCAAGTCGTGCCTCGGAGTAGCTTCAGCAACAAGACTTTTTCCCTTTTTCTGTCCCGAGTAGGGGTGTAAATGAGATAGTATGATTCGCGAACGGTTAGGGCTCGACTAGATGAAAGTTTGAATTCGGCTCGATTTGGGGTTCGTCAATTAAACGAGTCAAGTCAATCCTAACAATATTGGACTTGTGAAACTCGTGAGGCTAAACAAGTTTTTTATTTTATAAAATTATTATTATTATTATTATTATTTAACTTTAGAAAAATAAAAAATCAACACTATTATCTCAAATTCTTATTTAAAATTATAATTTTATTCTTTTTTACTCACTCACGAGTTATGTAATTGACATAACGATCCTGCACTCGAGTTATATTTTCTTTCTCAGCTTGGCTCGCATAGGCTCGACAAGCCTTCGTTTACTATAACGAGCCAAGTCTAAGCCTAAAATATTGAGCTCGGCCAAGCTCGAGCCCAAGCCCAAGCTTGCAAATAGCTAAACAAGCGAAGCTTGAACAATATATATTCGGGCTCGGCTCGGCTCATTTACACCCCTAGTCCCGAGATGTTAATATGTGAACTGGTGGAATCGTGGGATACTGCTGCTATTCAAAATATTCATCAACAGAATGAATGTCCTTGTCCGTCTCCCCTGTCACGTTCAACATTCACGACAGGTGCGTCGTGTAAATTATCGTTCAGATTTTGACACTGTAAAGTTGATCTTAGGAAACTATAGAAAATTTTACACGTGTTAAAATTTAAGAAATATTTACGTAACGAATTCGTTGTGTATTTATTATATACTGAATATTTACTCATTAAGCCTATGGCCTGGTTGGAGGGTTGCTTGGAACAAGTCTCGATGAAACATTCATTCTCCTATCATTGGATGATAGAGTGAGTGTTTAACGAGCATCTTATTCTCCATGCAACAGTGAGATCCGAATTCAAACATTAGGAGAGTGCTTGCGGAACTGTAACAGCTTGGAACTATATAAATTTTATATATGTATATGTATGTATGTGTGTGTATATATGTATAATTTGAGGGTTTGTGATGGTATATTCCAACAAACACATTTTTTATTGATTAAAATAACCAAAGTTCCTTGAAATGGTAAATATGAGGAAGTCTTGATTAAACCTAATCATTAAATTTAGCTATTTAAGGCACGAGAGATTGTGATTTATTAAAATCCTTCATGCCAAATATTAATCAACGAAACTTAATATAAGAGTAAGAGAATTTAGTGCAGAAACAACTAATTTTTTCCGGGGTCTGCACCACCGATATCTAAAAATCTTATGAGCCCTTGACTAATTTAGTTCTAGTCAGACCGGCCCATTTAGGGTAAAACTCTCCCAAACTCGAACCTGTAATCTTTGCTTGAGGGAACCGAGTGTCGAATTATTTAAACTAACTCATGTTGATCCGGAGACAACATTTTCGTCGTTATGGAATAAAAAGATTATGAATTTGATTCTCAGCAGTACGGTCCCTCTTGTCCATTTATCTGTTTATATCCTCTTTTAGGTGTACGGATCTCATTTTACAATCGAGAAAAAAAAATCGCATGATAAAGTTTTGCAAATGGTCGATTGGTCCATATCCTTTTATCATTTGATTAGGGGATTAGATTATATCAGATTAAACCTCATACCTTCAAAGGGCAATGATTATCCTTAAAAAAGCAAAAGAAATAAAATAAAGTCGAAAAAAAAACAATCACTTTGTGTCAATTTCAGTAGGGGAAATTCATGCATTTCCTTTTCTTAAGCCTTTTCTTAATATAAATTATTATTAAAGTCAACAAACCGATTATTCGAAAAGACATTACTAATACACTTGGTGACGTTTCTTGAGATGACCCGATGCTCTTCTTTTTTTTTATTTCTGGTTCGAGTTTTATACATAAAAAAATTTATAATTGAAATTTTCTTCTTTTTATAGAGCAAATTGGAGTTTTGAAATTAAACTAATTAGAGTCTACTAGACTTTCGGATATTACAAGTATAGAATTAAAATCCCTTTGAGCAGCTTAATAATTTCACGAGAGAAGGTGGACTTGATGTAGCGGTACTATTTTCGAACTGGGATCAAAAGATCCTGAGTTCAACTAGGGATGGATTTAGGGGGCACAGTGGACAATCGCCCTGAACTCGGAAAAAAAACTATAAAACTTTTTACTAATTTTATCCATATTTTTTTGTGAATCACCCTGGTTCGCACATAAAATCTGTCCATTAACTCTCTACTGAGTTTCACCCCTCATCGCGACTTTTTAATCCGTCCCCGTGCTCAACTTTTATCAATGGTATTCCCTGCACCATTCTATCCGGTTCTTTTTATCCCCTTCTAGGTATATGTACATCCTTTGTACATCGAAAAAAAACTCAATAATTTTATGAGTTCTTTTAAATCAGTTTTGGTGCAAATCTTACAATGAGGATGAATAAAATATTTGGAGAAAATCCGTCATCGGGAAGAGAAAGTCTTGTTTGTAATGGCATCATTACGTGATAGTATTTACATGATAACACCAATCAATAAAATTCATCCATTTTTAGGGTTTTTTTATCTCTAGGGTTTTATAAAAAAATCGTAAAATAGATAGATTTTATTGGTTGATGTGATCACGTCAATACTGTCATGTGGTGATACTATTGCACACCAGACTTTCTCAATCGGGACAGTGTTACCCTTTGCTGGTCGATTTAACTCAAACTTAGATTAATTAGAATTTACTATACTTTCGAGTATCATGTTGTACATACTGAAACAAAATCATTTTCATGCTTTCCTTCAATGGTAATTTGTTCAGAATCCTCAGGAGAAAATAGTAATATAACTAATAATAAAACTAAAAATGTAAATGCATATTTTTTTTAAATTTCTATTTGGTGAAATGAATGGGATCCCTCGTAAATTTGAGACTGCTAGTGCCAGCACCTGAAAATTGAAAGTCTCGGATATTAATTCTCAAATTCTGAAATAGGAGCCATATTCCTGTATCTTTCAATTGATACGCGAGGACAAATCGTAGCCGTTCTTTGCACTAACACGTTATTTCAACGGTACTCATCGTGCGGAGCATGAATCGATGGCCACTGAATCCAACGGCTCCCACCTTGAACTTGCATTAATCCTACGAATTAGTTTCCTGTAAAAAATAAACATTAATATCTGGAAAAAAAAAGAAATATAACAAATATGCAAATTTCAACATATATTTTTCTTGATAAATAATTACAATATATATGTATATATTGATTATAGGGGAGGTGTGTGAGCCAAAAAGAAGAGAGGATAGGAAAAAGATGTGAATAAGTGAATACGATAAATCAAATTCAGAATCTTCTAATTTAGTCACATGTCAAAGATTACACCAACATGTATGGAACGAGAAAGTCTTTAGTGCATAGGTTGTACGACATGGCAACGATAACATATTCATACAATAATTTTATTATTTGTTAAATTTTTTTATATTTTTTTATTATTTTTTGTAATTTGATAATTAAAATTGTATATGCACTGATTATATATTACGTTATTATTATCGCATCGTATATCTGACGCAATGAAGACTTTCGTACAGCGATAAGATTCTGATACGTTGCGATTAAACCACAATCCTTTTGCGATTGATTGAAAGTTGATGTTGTTGGGTCCAAGAGAGGGAATGCCGACGGATTAAATTATCTATCCACTTTTAGTGACTCGATCAAGCATTGCACAATCTATATCGACTACTACTCACATACATGACGCATATTCTCGCCCGGTGAATTTCTCGTGCATCTATCTTACCTAAATTTGAAAAATGATTGCTCGAAAAAGAGAATCTGGTGCAGTTGATATTACTCTTAAGTGGTCCTCCTTTATAATGACATGGTGAGAAAATACTAATTAAATCGCTCCGATTAATAATAATTATGACAATTATTCGAGTGATTAATACTATTTTATTTATTTATTACAATTTAATTGATACTTTCTCATAAAAAAAAACAAACTCATCCAGAAATTTGTCGGTCTATACAGCAGTCAGATTCCTCAACTTATCCGTAGCAAGTCTCCCTCGACACGAACAAATAACAGAAAAACTTTCCTGTTTGGGACAAATAACAAATTCCTGGAGCATGTTTTATTTTTTTATACATATACAAATGACAAGCATAAACTCAAAAATAAATAAAGGAAAAAGAGAATAAAAAATTACGAAAAATTATAGTAGTAAGATTTAAATAAAAGGCCTCATATCATTATACCGATAACGGTATCATTGCGTTGAACCCTCCTTTTTAAAACATGTTTATTTTATTCATTTTTTATGGGTATCCGGTTATCTTCATCTGACATGAGATTGAATGCTTGTTGACTGTTCAGTTATTGGATGATAAATTAATATGAAGGGAAATCAGGGAAAAAAATGTATATATACAATATAAAAATACGTACAGATAAACACAAATACATATACGTGGGCGTACGTCACGCTACGCTCCTGTCATCCTATGTCATGAATGCACTCCCGACAGTTTCATTTATTTTGCTGCTGACAAGGAAAGAAAAGAGGTAATAAATTTCCACTCATCTATTAATTTTTTTCCCGATTCGTCCCACTAATATTTAAAATTTAATCGGATTCGACTAATAAAGTTCAAATCAGATGAGTTTACTGACGTAAAATTTTTTTAAGATAAATTTTTCTCATTTATCTATTAAAATTTTAAATTCTAGATAATGTATAAAAAATAGTTAAATACGCATTCAAATTTCCAAGCCCGCAAAGCACATTGAATCAATCATCACCAGCAAGAAACCCTCACACTTAGGAAAAATAAGAAGAAACCTATGATAACACAAGGAACAACCGAATTCAAGTACACTACTAATTAGTAATATACTTAGTCGGATCTGGTTAGCTGTGAGTCGGCCGATTAGTGTCCGTTCATCCTTCTAAATTCGATCCGGAACGGACCGTGTGTGATGGGTCGATGCTCTCCTGCGAGTTGGCCGAGGTAGCACCAAGATTACACTGTTCCATAAAATACTCGAGCATCAGGACTGTGACTCGTGATCGTCTCGAGGAGAGTGGAGGGGGAACAGCGGCAGCAGCTCTGGCTCGGCGGCGCGTGGGGTGCTCGGGTGCAAGTAGAACCCTTTCTCTGCTATGGCCCTCTCCTCCTGTTCCGAAGGAGAGGGCGGCGGCTGCTGCTGGGAGCTCCCGGCCGGGCTCATCCTGGTGAAGAGATCCAGTGGCGAGACCGGCGACACCATCTCCCCGCTGCCGCAAACCCTCCGCCCGACGAAGTGCGACGGTGAGGTGGAGGACGGGGACTGGGCGGGGGGGAGGTGGTAGGCGGAGGAGGGCGAGGAGAGGAAGCTGATCATCCGGCTGGGGTTGCTGAGCTGGATCTGGTCGATCTTCCGGTGGCGGCGCTCGTGGAGCTTGAAGGGTGGCTTCCGCGGGCCCGTCTCCGCCGCGTCGGCGGCGGCGGCGGGGGCGGCGGAGGAGGAGGAGGGTTTCTGGATGGGACGGGAGGGGAGGGTGAGGGGGAGCTTGGGAGCGGAGGGGTCGTCGGAGGCTCCGGTGAGCTTCTGAACGATGGACCGGAAGTTGGAGGGGTCGGCTTGGACGAATGTGGTGTGGGGAGAAGTCGGGTCGGATCCGTAATTCGGAGTCTGCATGTCCGTTTTCCTTTCCTTTGCTTTGCTTTGCTTTACAATGCGTGATAGAGAGAGAGAGAGAGAGAGAGAGAGAGAATGGGAATATGTATGTATGGAATTCTTTGAAATGAGGGGGGTTTTATTGCTGAACTTGGAGGAGACGGGTGGGGGAATTTTTTTTTTTGTCATCCAAATTTTCATTTCGTGTTTTTGGATATATTTTTTAAGGATAAACTAGAGGTGGCCCGTACTATGTACAGAATTATCAATTACATATTCTATTATAAATATTTAAGGTAACCAAAGAAATAATAGGATGATTGAAGAAATATAGTGCTGAAGCAGATAAAAAAATGAGTGGTTCAAATCAGACAAAAATGAAACAGGATCAAGGAATTGAGAGAACTCTTTGGTTAGTAAAGTAGATTTTTTGTGGAAATTACGACCATAGTAAGGAGTTGAAGAATTTTAAAAAAGTGAAAGAAGATTGTAAGGTTAAGAGAATCTTGGTAAACAGATGAAAAAAATGGAAAAATAGTAACAAAATCTAAAAAGTTAATAAAATATATAAGTATACTAAAATTATGGAAGTAATGAAAAATTATTTTTATATCTTCTATTATTTAATTCTAAATAAAATTTGACAAATTATAAACTAAATTTAATTGATAGCATTTTTAAAACTTGAAAATAAGATCAAAATTGTTTATAGTTTACTTAAAGTAATAGAGATAGCACTCTTTTCAGTCTACACTATTAGTATTCAAAAGTCAAACGGGTATTAACTAATTAAGTTCAACTCGGGTGAGTCCACTAAGCGATAAAATTATCTCAAAGTAAATTTTCTCTATTCATAAGATTTGAACCCGATACCTTACTTGAAAGGAAGAGACATCATACTATCTCAATCAATCTTCTTCAGTGATAAATGATGCTTTTGACACTCGATTCTTTTACACTTTTACTATTTTTAATTTCTTAATATAAAAATTTTAAACTTGAAAATAAGACCAAAACAGTTTTGTTTTTGCTTAAACTAATAGATATAACACTCTTTTCGGTATGTACTATTGGTATTTTTTAGTATGTACTATTGGTATTCAGAAGTCAAACGTGTCTTAACTAATCCAATTCGACTTGAGTGAGCCCACTAGGGGATCAAGCTATCTCAAAATAAATTTTCTTTATTCATAATAATCGAACCCGATACCTTACTTAAAAGGAAGAAACATCTTACCACCTCAACCAATCTTTTTCGGTGATAAAGAAGGCTTTTGATAGTCTATTCTTTTACACTTTTACTATTTTTAATTTCTTAATATAAAAATGTTATGTTTGAGGTCTTAGGGGTCTCTTGCCTTTCCCTAAGAGGTTTGAGGTTTCCTTTCCTCTAAGCATTAGAAAGATCAATGCAATGATCTTAATCTTAATAATACATATGAATATTCCTTCTAAGCGAGAAAAATAGACCGGCCCTTAATGAACAGATAACGTGTGTCATCGTGACGCTTCTTCTACACGGTGCACCGGCCGGATAGAAGCTAGTCAGATCCTCTGTATTCGTTCGGGTCTATGTCCTGTAAAAATGGTGATAAGGACGATCGAAAGTTTCGATACTCCGGGTCTCTTCGTGTGTCGATCCGACCCGACGGTTGGGTCGAATTGTTTACGAGCGATAAATTTATCGTTCGAGCAAATAAGAAATGAACCAATAAAGGGAACAAGATATGTATGGATGTTCCTTACCTATGTTCCCTTCATGCTACCATGAATTTGGGAAAGTCTTCAGTGAAATAGTTATAACACGTATCAACGATGATGCATCCATCCAATCAGAACTTGACATGTAATCAATAATTATAAAGATATATTTACAAAATCCTAAAATTTCCAAAAAAAAAAAACTCTAATAAATGGTGAACCATAATTGGATAATTATATAAGTAGTTGATTCTGATTGGATAAATATACCAAGTTAACATTGCTTACGTGGTATAACCGCTTTATTAAAGACTCTCCGCATGAATTTGCACCAATTTGAAATTGCAATAAATATTTGTGTTTGAGTGAAATGAATGTAGTCATGGTTCAGGTACTTTCTTGTTACATCTTCATATATATTATATGCCTGAGAAAAAAGTGTTTCAGTACGATGACATTTTTACAGACCCGAAATTAATAGATTCTCGATTTTATTTTATTGGTAGGACTCACGTGCCTCTTTATTTCCATCTTCCTCCCATTTTTTTTAGATTCACGAGATTCTTATATATGTAACCGGAAAAAAAAACTTACACGTTTAGTGGGTCAACCGTTAAGTGAGATATCGAATTTAAATTTTACTAATTGAGAAAATTTATGTTCGAAGAAATTTATCCCTAGTAGTGGGTTGATCCGATTCGAATTTAAATTAGTTAAGGTCTATTGAATTTTTAAATACTGAGTCGTGAAAAAAAAAAAGAAATTAGACGATTGGGCTGGATTTTGCCCCCGGAGGTAGGAGATGGGATTTATGATGGGGATTGGATGGACTTTAGATTCATTGGATTAAAGTTACAATGATTGGGTGTCTGGAACACTCCTAAGTGGCTAAGTATATTAATAATTAGGATCTCGAAAAGTGGGAATGATGGATATATATGTCTTTATTTTGAAAAATCTAACATATTTCTTAAATTTTGTAAAAAAAAGTGTTTTTTCCCCCAAAAACCTAAATAAATGAAATAAAAATGGAGAATTTCATGTGAGTGAGTTTTGCATGACCTGAACAATGACGAGTTATATTGGTCGGTATTTTCTAACGAATTAGGACAATTACCGACAAAATACGACATTGTTCAAAATTCCTGACACGTAACCGACTAGTCAACATGCCGATAATATATACGAAATATTTGAATAAGCAAATTTCAACTTAACCGTCAATGCTGGATTACCGTTAGTTTGTGTAAAGTAATAAAAATATCGACGCATTAGCGGCATGCATATTGGTCGAAATTTATGATTATTGTACATCCGTCGGAAATCTGCCCAAATAAAAGGAAAAATTAAAACAAATCACCTTATCAACGAATATTCTGTGAATGAGCTACCGACAATGTTTTAATCGGTAGGGTGCGGGAAAAATTGCCAATTTTTTTTGGTCAGAGGTTGTTTGTCTAAAAGTGGTTGAAAGAATGTGCTTTGTCGTGAAGTTGTCTCAAATTGCTCGATAATTTTACGGACCCCTCCATCTTCGATAAACTTTTGCCAATCATGCAGTGCGAATTTTTGTATCTTGACAATAAAACCTCTATTGCACGCACATTTAGTGCTAGCACGTCCCTTCAACAGTCACTAATCTTTGCCTTGGTTGTTCGTCTTTTGACCCGATCGGTGGAAGTCATCTTTAGCAAATTGCATATCCGCAATATTGCTCGGAGGGAAACACAAACACGTGATCTCGACCCTATCAAACAACATAGGAGTGAGTTTTAAATTACTGGACCACCGCTCTTGGGCAGTGTTTGGATTGATGTAAAGTAAAGACTCTACATGGAATGTGGCAATTTTACATTAACATTTACAATGATTGGGAAGGAAATTGGACACATTTTGATATTCCCGGGCTCCAAAATTTTTCCAAGCCCAAGCAGCATTCCCGGAAAGTGATGGGATTACATGTGGGACCCACAAGACATTACCCATTTTACCCTCACCGTTGCCTTCGTCCCCTCCAAGACTCACCTGTACTGCCCAATAGAATGAGGGTACTACGGGGAAATTAAATTTATTTTTTGTCATATCAATTATTATTATATTATATTTTCAATCACTTTCCCATTTATCTAAAATATTTACCGAACACAATAATTTTATTTTACCACTTTCATTTCATGTAAACTAATTACTTTTCATGTAATTTTACTTTTCTCCGTAAACTAACGATACTCGAACCAAACACCTCATCAGTGGCAATGATCAGAGAGTGGTAATGATTGTCTTATGATTACCGACAAAATTTTATGGTTCATATGCGAGTTATTTTTAGAGACAATGAGACTTCCAACTTAAGTAATCAATACAAAGCACATTGGATCTTTCTTCCACGCTGTCCCCCTTTGATTTTATTAGTTAGAACTCCAACCTTGATTGAACAATTGAACTAGTGTGACTATCAAACTAACTAAAGTTGATTAATTTGTAATGCCACTGTTCTCCGCATGAACGTCTCTACGAAGGCTTAAGATCACCGTAGAGAGCTAGCTCCATCCTGGTAATAGTCTTATAGAAGCAGGAGGTGAGAGTGTGCTGCAGACAGAACAGAACAAGGCAAGCCGAGCCACACAAAGCTGCTCCGTCTCCTAAGTCGAACAAAGTTATGTGTTCAACTCGACCAGTAATAGTATTTGAATCTCTTCTTATTCAAGGAAAGATGCTCATAAATTCACAATCAGATTATTGCTAATTCTTCAAGTGTTTCCTGATGTAATAACGAAGTCCTTGGAAGGAAGATAGCTATCCGACAATGAGGTTTAGAGGGAGAGATCGGCCAAGTCGAACG
>JAOYND010000012.1:5534208-5546329 GCA_025802135.1 Lagerstroemia fauriei | reverse complement strand
TGGTTACGTCCAGGGTGACGACGATCAACTAAGCTGAAGAAGTAGGAGCTGAACGCGGCAGCAGACAAACCCCCCGGGTCAAATAATGACTGAACAAAACAGGGAATTGGGGACTCTAGAATGCTGGAAGCATCAGAGCTCTGGTGAGTTCCAATGTGGGTTTTGAGAAGAGTGGTTTAGAGCAGCAGGAGATGAAAGGCGATTTAGGAAAGGAATGCTAACCGGATGGATTAAAAGGGTTGGATAATAAAGGAGCCGCGTGGGAGAAGAGAGTAATCATTGGGACGAAGAGAAGTGTGGCGAGGTGGGGAGAGAGAGAGAGAGAGAGACAAGTGGAGCAGCTTTCTCTCTGTAGCTTAGTTGAACTCTGGACTGGAGTGGACTTTTGGTGAGCTGTGAGAGCAGGAGCTCCAGCTTAGCTTAACTTAGCCTTAAGCTAGTGGAGAGCAACGAATCACAGACAAGAGAGAAGGGATGGGAGCAAGAGGAAGACGACGACAGCGACAGAGGAACCAGTCATATATTGCCATGTCAAAAATTCCAGGTTCTTATTGAAGGGCAGTTTTGTCCGACCGCAAAAATATGTTCAGAAAAACATTTAAAATAAATCGGTGCCTTTTGATTTGTTTTCAAATTCTATTAAAAATATTGTTCTCGCAATCACTTTTTTTTATAATAAGAAATTTATTCTTTCTAAACTTATAAACATCTCACAATTCCATAAATTCAATTAAATTTACGTGCGAAGCACATGTATTAGTAACCTTATGAAAAGTATTTTATTTTTTTCATTCCAAATCTGTCACCTAACCTAATTTAATCAACGGCCCTTTATTTTTTTTGATAACTTTGTAATTGCATTAATCAAAATATAACCTATACAGCCTTTACGTATGGACTCTATCACTCAGTGTCTTTCCAAAGGTACTGCTCTAAATATTCTTTGAAAACTGTGAAGGAAATTGCCAAGTATTTCTAAATATTCTCTCATTTCTCTCATTCCATACAAAATAAATGTAAGCAGATCATAATAATCTGAAAATTATAGAGTCGAGGTTTAGTCCCTTGCGAATAAATGTCTCGAGCTCTCAATCTCTTCGTTGCCAAAAACACGGAGGGGGAATGGAGAGTCATCCAAAGAAGCAATCCTTTGCCTAGTCATGAGTCTGTCAAGCAACGCTAGTCATGATATGAAGAAGTATCTTGGGATGTGTCTTGAAACCAAATGGTTTTATCCTAAGGAAGTTTCTGCTTCTTGGGTCTTATGTCATTCCAACCAGTTTGTATCATGAATTTGGAGTGGTTTCCCCAACATAATATATCTGCATCGGCTCGGGTAATTTTCTAGGTGATGATAGCTCATATCTCTCTTGCTTAGGGGTCATAGCTCCTCGGCCAAGTCCATTCTCCACTCATGAAGACAATAGAGAGCTTTGTGCGATCATCAATTGAAAGGAAGCATGCCAGACCTCAGTGACAATAACTTGAAAGTGGCTAAAAGTGAGTCAAGTTTCGAACAATTTATTATGCCAGAAGGAGATTTGACTCCCATCCCCAATCTTCCATCTAAAATATAGTCACACAATATAGCGTAGCTTTAGTGGCTTCCACCAGCTCCAAGAGTGACCAAGCTTCTCCCTAGCCTCCCAGAAGTTTACACTTTTCGTCAGACCTTTACTATAATTTTACTTTATTGAGTGGTTACGGATAGTTTCTATTTTTTCTCCATAAATCTCAACGCACGATAAAAGTATAGTTTTGGTTCTCAACATTTTCTTCTTTTATCATTTTCGCACTAAACCTTTCTCAGGTACATATTTGGTCCTTAACCTTTTCGTGCAAGGATGCATTTAATTCATTATTTTAATATTGAAAAATGAGTACATGGTGAGAATAATAATAAAATAATGAAACCTCAACAAATAGAAAAGGAAAAAGGGAGAAAAGGATATTCTCGAAATTTATTTTATTTCTGCATCAATTCGGTCAATCCCCGGTACTGCCAGGTTCTCCTCGGGGCCCCAAATTTCTATGGTTGATTTTGGTAGGTTTTGAAAACCATTCTAAATTTATATATGATGAGATAAACTGATTTTTTCAAGCCATTTATGGTTGATTTTTTCTTTTTTCACTTACACTCCTAGTTCTTGATTTCTCACTGACAGCCGCCTCTCCCAAAGTGGTGGCCGACATCCCTGAAGAAAATGGTGATTATCGGCAAGTCTCTTTATCAATTTTCTCTTTTTAAAATAAATAATTATTTTATTATTATTATCATTGAATCAATATTTTAATATTAAAATAATATAAAATTAAAAATGACCTTTTTGCAAAAGGACTAAATCTATTTAAAAAAAATATTTAGGATAAAAATGACAAAAATAAGAAAAGATTGAGGATCAAATGTAGACTCTACCTTATCTCAATGGACTCAACTTCCCAGTCTTTTTTAATTGGTTTGAGGCCGGTCAAGCTGAGGCATTAATTCCGAGGTTAAATTTCCTCCTTCCGAGTTTTAGTTTTCTCGCATTGCTCTTTATGCACCTTTTTTTCCCGAATTTCCCTCCGTTAATGCTTGAACAAATTTGCACGCACTTAAGTCAATTTAATTAATTTACGTGCATACTTACATTTCACTTCTATGTTCGATCCCCCTCACTGTGCAAACCACGGATCATGCACTAGTATATTACAAAACCTTTGTATTTCTCGGTGAGAGTTTGTTTGGTCGATTATAATCCTTTAAAATTATAATTACAGTGCCTTATTGTGATTTTTTTTTTATAATTCCTTATTGTAAAATTTATTAAAATATAAGATTACATATATTAAAATTTCATAATATAATTAGTAATTTTTATATTTAAAACACGCGAAATTTAATCTGTCTACTCAAGATATGGATGAAGTTGTTTGGGCTCCATCTCGTTCAGGTCAATTTTCGTCCAAGAGTGCCCGGGAGCAGATTAGGTCTCGCACTGTTCATTTACCCTGGACGAAGAGGATTTGGTTTCCTGGACATGTTCCTCGTGTTTCGTTTATTTGCTGGCTTATTTGGCTTGAACGGCTACCCACGAAGGATCGGCTGCTTCGATGGAATGTCTCGATTTCATTGAGTTTGTGTGAATTTTGCAGGGATCAGGCAGAATAAGATCATTTGTTTTTCTCTTGTTGCTTTACTAACTGTGTTTGGAGTGCAGTTCTTGTTCGATTGGGCCACACGAGTGTGCCTATTGACTGGACTGAATCTACTTGGCTGATGGAGCAAAAGGGTAACTCACATGATGCGGTGGCTTATCTACTTGCTTGGACGCAATATGCCTATGCTATTTGGATTGAAAGGAATAGGCGCATCTTTCGGAGAGTATCCCGTTGTGAAGAGGATTTAGTGCATGACATTGTGGATACAGTGCGGTTAAGTGTCTTCCCTTTCCCGTTTAGCGTTTCGGATTAGTAGATTCCAATTTGCTCCACAGTTGGGCATTCTTTGTACATACTTGTTTTGGGTTGCTTTGTAAATCCTTTTGAGTTTTGCGTAAGTTTTACCAATTTTCCAAAAAAAAAAAAACATGCGAAATTTCTTACGTTATAATTACTTTACGTTTTGATATAGAATGAATCTAATCACCTCAAGATAATAAATAAAATAAACTCCAATTGCATTGAGACTCTTAACTCTTGAATCCCAAAGTACACAAGACCCTCAAAAAGAGGGTTTTAGTACAGTTTATACTACTCTTATCCAGTGACCTAAAAGTCCTAGATTCCAATCTCACCTGTGAGATTTCTCGTGCACATTTTATCATTTCTTCCTCCTACCTTTTCTATGCCTATTTGCCTCCTTGTACATCGAAAAAAAAAAAGTACACACCAACCCTACACCAATTCCCCTAAACTGCCCCCTACTACCGATTCCCGAACAGTTTTTCCCCTACAAGAAATGTACACTCTCCTCTCTCTTTGTAAAAAGTTTGCTGTTTTGATTGTTTTTTTTTTTTACCAGTAATGCTGTTTTGATTGTTAACTTGTTGCCTGGGCTGCCTTATTTACTGTTGCAGAGCAGGTACTACAACAGGGTCTTGGCGACTAAGCTTGCTGGGGATACTTGGTCAGTTATATTTATCCGGATGTTAATGTTGCCGGGGTTGGACTGCTTCTCCCTGAGACTCTCTTTCACGACAAAGAGGTTAAATCTCTCTGAAAGCGAATATAACATGCGAATCCGATGATGATACAGTATGCAACATGTGTGTTTATGCGATTCTAGTTTGAGCAGATTGCCTGAGATTTTTTTTTATTCGTGTCTGGGTTGTCTAGATACCATCAGATGATTGGCTGCAGAGGCCATTTAGGAGTGCACCGACGGAGGACTCCATTGCCTTAGCTGAAGGTTTCAATCTCGATGAAACTGTAGTGGTCAGTGGAGACCAACATGAGAAGCACCGGAGCTGAGAAAGGGAAGTGTGTAATGATTCATAGGCTGGAATCAGACTCGAAGGCTTCAATACAGTCAAAGATGAGTTAGTCTGCTGCCAATGTTTCTAGCCAGAAATTGCAGATGGTAACAGGTAATGTATCAACTTCCTAGTTAAGGCAAACTAAGACCAGTAAATTGTTTGCAGGAGCTATGAATATATCTAAATGCAATGAGCAGATTCAAAAATTCAGTTGCTTGACAACCATTTGCCGGAAGGACAAGGTCTACGAGATATCAGAATGACTGTTTTTGAATCCTTGCAAGTAGGGGAGTTAAGTGGTGTTTCTAATTCTGCAAGAGAAGGAAGGGAAAACGTGGAGGAAGTAGTCAAGAAAGATACGGTATTGTCTTTATAACCACAACCGGATGATGCTACAGTAGCTCTCCATGCATTTATTTCCTTCAGAGTAGCATAACTTCTGCAGTGAGAGCTTGGAAAGAGGAAAATTGTGAATATCTAAACAAAATCCCTGCTGAATATATCACCATTTCCATGAAATTTACTCGTACCACTCAATAGTTTTGCCATTGTTGTTTACCTTGTTGCATTGATAATTGATTCAGTTAGGGTAATATCAACGAATACAATAGCTATTCAACTTGCCTATCCAAAAATAAAAAATAAAAAAACTTGCCAAGGTAAATGTTTTCTTCTCTCCTGTTGCAGAATACCAATCAACATTTTTTTTTCTGTAGGCGCTCTTCATTTTTTCACCTCATAATCTGCACTGCTGTTTGAACTCTTGAGATCGTTGGTGCCCAGTTTACAGCATCACTCTGTTTGGCTCAAAATAGAAGGTAAAGTTGTTCGTTCCCATCACAGAAAAGATGAAATGCACCACCATCTCCTAAAGGGAGCTCACTGATATTGATGTAGAAACTGCGAAAAACTCAATAAAGATATACGATGTGGCCCTGGCTCTTGCCTAGAAGGAACATATGGTTTTCTGTTTCTCGGATTTTTTCCTTCAATTTCTGAGTTAAAATCATATCATCATTTTGTCAAATTGGGATCAGCAGGAGTAATTAAACTATATAAAGAGCATCTTTTAGCAATCATAGAACATTGTTTGAAGAACAAGTGTAAGAGGAAAGGAGAAGAGAAGAGAAGGTACTATCATTAGAATGGAGCAATTGCAATCGCATACTAAAGTGAAAGTTGAACTCAAAGAAAAGGAAATCTAACAACAGATTAAAGAGGGATTGCAGAAAAGTGTCATCAAATGCATTTGCACCAGGAATGTAAAGAGAAGAAGTTCTCCGGGGGGGCATCCATGGCTGCCTGACAAAACACAACCAAAGTTGCCAGTTGATATTGGAATCTTCCATAATCATGCGAGCGGTTTGGCACGATTTGCAGGGTCTTGTTTCGACTCAAGACGTATTATAAATAGATATCCGATCACCCACAGGGTAATGTATTGAAAAGGTACCCATGATAGACAGGCGAGAAGGCTCATCATGCTTCCTACGTACTGAGGATCTTTAATATAACCAAAAGGGAACTCCGTTACCCAAGGGATGTTCTTTCCAAATCTCACACCGTAGTAGGTCCCAGCTTCACCAAGCAACTGATAAACCCTGCAAGTGAAATGCCCAGGATGAAAGGTACACAAGGAATGTTATAAAAGATAGGAATTAAATGCAGGGGTGCTCAGATAGACAAAACTCCCATTGTTTCATGAATGGAGAAGAAGCACACAGAGTAACAAATCTATCACAGCAATTGAGGTGAAACACAAACTACAGTCCTAAGGTGCCTGTCCAGTCGGTAACTTCACAACTTCAATGGTTACCCTTGTAAATTTACATTCCCGAGGATAAGCTCATAAACTTTGAACATTTCAACAGAAAAGCTGGTCCAAAGAAATTGGAGCAGAGCCTTTGAGGCACCCCAAAACAGTTTGGAGCATTAGTATGAAGTAATGAATCGTCTTTAAGTAATGGAAGATACTGAGCCAATAGCTTCTGCTCATTGATTTGCTCAAACTTTCGAAAAGTCCCACAGAACCAGAAATTGCGGATTCATTCAAACAGCAAAAGGAGTTTTCATTGTCCTGTTGATGCAATCTACAGATTGACTTAATCAATTGAAAGATTTGGAGTATCACCTCAACTCCAGAGAACTATTTGTTACAACATTGAAAATATGAACTTGTCGAGTCAAATGAGGTCTATTTTTTGAACATTTCAGAGCTGAAGTATACAATTCAGATATCATTCTCGGACCCCAAAAAAGGGGAAGCCATGAAAGCGAATCAGCGAATGCAAGCGGATATTCCTGCCAAGGACACCGACAGCATTTTAAGATCCAAGGAAAGAGATATATGTGTCCTATGGGCAGGGAAGCTAACCTGAAGTTGAGGAATTGGCCGAAGAGGATGAGGGGCCAGAAGTAGAGAGGGGGAGGCCATGAAAGAGAGGAGACAGAGAGAAGAGAGAGCTGCTAAGGGAGCTTCGGGAAGTGAGACACTACAGCCATCAGTTTGCTGGGGTCCCGCCTTCTCCCGTAGAGATTCACCCATGCTTGCGGGTTCTTCCAGAGCCAGTAGTAGAACGGAAACGGCAGCAAAACTCCTGCTCCGACAATGATTCCCATGCTTCTTTCGTTGATTCTCAGGTTGTGATTTGATTTGATTTGATTATCCTCGTCCCTATTCTGCCCTGCCGGAAATTCTCTCTAACGAAATTTTGATTCTGGTTGCATCGAGTTCCGAATTTCGGTACCATATTTTAGGTTTGTTGTAAATCTGTACCCTTTACTTTTGCATCTGTCTCGTTCCACCCCCACTACATTCTTAATTTTATCTGAAGTAAACGGACAACTATGTACCGATTAATTTTGCATTAGTTGGGTCTCTAAGATAAAATTTACATCATTTGGATATCCGATTCACGGAATTTATATCATTTGGATCCCCGACTCATGAAATTTATATCAGTTAGGTCCAAAGTTATATTGACTAGATTCCTAATTATATCAATTAAATCATTTAGTCATATCAGTTCAGTCTCTCCCTACATCAATTTAGTCTCTGACCACATCAGTTGGGCCATAGTTACATCAATTAGCTCTCTGATTATATTAAGTAGGTCCCTG
Organism: Lagerstroemia fauriei; assembly: GCA_025802135.1. Lineage (NCBI taxonomy): Eukaryota > Viridiplantae > Streptophyta > Magnoliopsida > Myrtales > Lythraceae > Lagerstroemia > Lagerstroemia fauriei. Next base: position 5,538,752 of record JAOYND010000012.1, on the reverse strand, counting down.
GAAAAAATCGATTTGGTCCTGCTGTTATTCTCACTCAATAGTTGACGGGAAATTTAACGAAGATGTTACTCTCACTTTTTTATATTTTTTATCGAGGTATATCTTAATTACATTACAGATTATTTCACATTTACCTCTTCCCTTCCATTCAGACTCTATGCCCTCAAAGGCAGGAAAGGAGTTGAAGACGAAGACGAAGACGAAGGGGGAATTCATCTTCACTGTGTGATCGAGACCAAGACGAACTTACCGTTGGTGATTATGACATCGACAATGCGAATTAGAGAATTGTTTGTTGGCCGAGCCGCTGAGGTATGTGACGTCTTTGTCTCCAAGGGTACTTTAAGATATTAAAAAAAAAATTAATTCATTCTAATAAAAAATAAATATTAATTATTGATATTTAGGTACATTACTAAGCAAATTGTAATATAAATATAAACCAAAATTTAAGTCCAAGAATATCAAGAATAGTTTTTTATTATCAAAATCCAATAATAATATAAATTATTAAATATGATGATTTATTTTTTAAGAATTCAATCGGTGTCGAGCCACACAGGATTTTCTGGGTCGAGGCTCAGATTTCTCTGGTGACTTTTCTGGACCTTGAAAATGACTCGCATTTTATATAGTGACCCCATAAAATCGAATTTTCTGGTCGATTTAAGTTGACATTTTTTGTTTTTCAAATTTTCGATCTTTCACTTACACTCTAGGAAGAAGAGAACCTTTGTGTACGAGGATGACACTCATGAGGCGGAGCCTTCAGCAGCTGCTACAACTACAAGTCAGAGGCACTGAGGAAATAATTGTTAGTACGAGAAAACGGAAGTGGACTACCGGAAGTCAACTACGTACGAGCAACACAAAGAAGTCTTACAAGACAAATGATAGGTTTAAGGACACGACTTCTACAAACTGATCACGCAAATAATGGAGATGGTGTAAGGGATGGAAGTTAAAGTTAGTTAGTCGCAGCAGCTGACGATGAAGTTTTTGCACACCCGTATACACCAGCATGCCGTCTTGGGCATCAATGGAAATTTCAAAGGAATTAACTTTCATGATATTTCGTAAACGAAAGATAAAGTGCCGGCCAATTTTCCATTATTATTGAAGTTTTTGATAAAAGCAGGAAGTTGGAAAATGTCATAATCTTTTTAAGATAATTTACCAAAAATTATGAAAAAACAGCGAGGTCGTTATCGTCATCGATCGTCTAATCCAGTCCACACAAGCAGAGCACAGGAAGGAAGCTGATGGCTTCCCACTGTCCTCCTCCTCATCTTCCTAATTCCCCTCCTCTCACGTCTCACCCACCCTGTAACCTGTGAGCTGGGCCATGGCTCTATCATCCACTTCCTCACGCGCTCTCACGCGCCCCACCACTCCCCACCTTCTTCCTCCCTTTGCTGTTTCCCGTCTCCCCTCTTCCCTCTCCATTCCCCTCTCCCCCGCCGCAAAGTGGTCGCCCTTCAGGACGAGAATCTGCTGCGCCAGCAGCAGAGGGCAAGGCCCACAAACCAAAACATCCCCCGATGGCAATCCCAGGTCCGGGGTTGCCCTTTACAAGCCCAAGTCGTATGAAGTTCTTGTCGCCGATGCCGCCAATGCCCTCGCTTACGCTCTTGAAGACGGCAAGACCCGCCTGGAGATCGACTTCCCGTAAGCTTCTTTCTTTCGTCTCCAATCACCATAATTTCAGCTCCTGCAGTTTTTGTTGATGCTCAATTCGGTTGATTTCGGGTGTGCATTAAGCTAGAAGAACCTCATTAATGTAGTTGAACTCATTCATCTTCAACCCTTCTAAAATCTGACACTAGAACTCCGAAAATTTTGAACTTTTGCACTATAAGCTTTCCTTCTGCTTAACTTTAATGATGTTTTTCCATGAATTCCTGTTCTATTTGTTTCGTCTGAATATATTTTTTTCCCTGTCTTGTCAATGCTCCTGCAGACCACTGCCAAGCAACATTTCTTCTTATAAGGTACAAACTTCCTTCCTTTTCCATGTAATATTTTAGATCAGGCATAGATCTAGGAATTAGTCCATGTGAAAAAAAATTCCAAGGGGAGGCAAGAAAAATCGTAAAGCTGAATAGAGAACATATCGTCATGAATAAATGGGCAACCTCACGATGATATATGAGATTTTTTATATTTTCCAAGGGGGTGACCTTCCAGCGTCCCCTTCTAAATCCATCCCTGGTTTAGATGAGTTACGCATTTCTCCAAGAGAATAGCATTCCATGTGGTCGCTTGTATCCAGTATATTTAGATGAAGATAATCCTGCAACTTTTTAGCTATCGAGAAATTGTGATGGAATGTTGGAGTCTCCATTCATTTTCATGTGTCAAAGTTAAGTTCCAGATACATAATTCTCTTTTGATTTCCTAAATATGTAAAAAGGGCTCTTCAGATGAATTCATAGATGCAAACATTCAACTCGCCTTGGCCGTTGTCAGGAAGCTACAAGAGAAGGATGGAACAAGGGCTTGCATTGTGAGATGAAAGATCGCTCTGTTTTTTTTTTTTGGGGCAATATCCCAGTTGCTAGTAACTTGAATGAGCTTTTATATGGCAGATTTAAGATTTCTCTTTGATTGAGTCTAGGTTTTCCCTGATAAGCCAGAGAAGCGCCGGGCCTCACAGCTTTTCAAGACCGCACTTGATTCGGTAATTTGTCTGGTTTTCTTTTACCTGTCTGATATTAGTTTAAAGCTTAATTTGTAGCCTGCTCTCTTGCTACCTGGCTGAAGTGAAGTGATAAAGCAAAAGCAGCATAGAAAAGAATTGCAGAACTGAGGCAAGAGTGATTGGCACATCTCTCTTTAAGATTTATCTGCTTGGATAAGACAGTCAAAACAAATAAGGTTGTGTTTGGTACGAATGAATGGAAAGAAACAGAATAGGATGGATTTATAGAATAAATTGTGATAGCACATAGAGAAAATTATGAAAAGTGGTAAAATAAGCGTTCCCTATCTTTTTTCAAGGAAAGCTTATTCTACCAATGTGAGAAAAAAGTTTATACTAAACAACTTTCAAGAATGCGATCAAATAAAAAAATTTGAAATGGAAGGCTAAATTATTCATTCCATTCCATTCCTTCCTATTCAATTGTACCAAACGTAACGTAAGTGTTTCTAAAAATTTCCATAAAGCAGCTCAAAAAATTAATTCTTCCAGACAAAAATTTGTAGTTGAATATAAAGGGAGAGGAAAAATATTCTTTCATTCATTGATATGAAGAATACTGAATACACAGCTTTAAATAGGAAAAGATAGGAAAGTAAAAAAGGCTAAACCCTAGAATCTCTCTTAAATCAATGATCAAATCTTTGACAATTTGATTGATTCTAATAAGGGCTGAATAATTCCTTCCCTTGATCCTAGGGTATGACTTCCAAATTTGTCGACACTCCCCCTCAAGTTGGTGCAAAGATATCTATCATGCCCAATTTGCTGACTTGAAACTCGAATGGCTGTCTCAACAAGCCCTTGGTTAGAACATCTGCAACTTGTTGTGTGGTGGGTACAAACGGAGTGCAAATTATTCCCTCTTCAAGCTCTTCCTTTATAAAGTGCCTGTCAATCTCAATATGTTTCGTCTTATCGTATAAAACCGGATTATGAGCAATGTTGATGGCTGCCTTGTTATTGCAATACAGCTTCATAGAACTAGTTATCGGTTTCTTTAGGTCTTCTAGAACCCTCTTTAGCTACAGAGCTTCACATGCTCCTTGAGCCATCGATCTAAATTCAGCCTCGGCACTACTTCTAGCAACAATGCTCTGTCTTTGCTCCTCCAAGTGACTAAATTGCCCCAAAGAAACGTGCAATATCCCGAAGTTGACCTTCTATCGGTAATTGAACCTGCCCAATCAGCATCTGTAAACACCTGAACTCCTCTCTTCTCATTTTTCCTAAAGAAGAGTCCTTTTCCCGGTGAACCTTTTAGATATCAAAGAATTCGATAGACAGCATCAAGATATTCTTCATATGGCGAGTGCATAAATTGACTCACCATGCTCCAATATCAGGACGTGTATGTGACAGGCAAATCAATCTTCCAACCAATCTTTGGTACGTGGACTTATCAACCGGTATCCCGTCTTTAACTTCTCCAAGCTTAGTACCAACTTCTAGCGGAGTGTCTAAAGGTTTGCAACCACTCATTCCAGTTTCTTTCAAGAGATCTAAAATATACTTTCATTGCGAAATCACGATGCCCTTCTTTGATCTTGCCACTTCCATTCCGAGAAAGCATCGTAGTTGGCCCAAGTCTTTAATTTCAAACTCCTTGGCTAGGTTCTCCTTTAGTTTGCTCATCTCTTCTACATCATCTCCAGTCAAGATTATGTCATAAATGTAGACAATCAAAACTGAGATCTTGTCTTTGGTGGATCTCTTGGTGAATAGAGTATGATCAGATTGTCCTTGACTATATCCTTAACCTTTAGGAAACCTAGTAAATCTTTCAAACCAAGCTCTAGGAGATTGCTTAAGTCCATAAAGAGACTTTTTTAGCTTGCATACC
>JAOYND010000012.1:5438013-5448215 GCA_025802135.1 Lagerstroemia fauriei | reverse complement strand
GTACATGATGAGAAGCTCTGCATCTTCTTCTTTATTTTCTTTTCTTCCCATTTGCTTATTCTCAAAAAATAATTAATGGTAAATTTAAAAGTGAACAAGCTGAATGATTCACCTTGCATAATGTATGTGATATGAGTAAGGATGGGGAAAAAAGGCATGATAGGCTCACCTTCCTATCTTTGCTTCTGTTTTAGTGTATTTATATTTTTTCACATAGTTTCTGCTGTACCAAGGTAGTGTTGATAAATTTTTGGAAGACTTCTTAAAATTCATCATATATACTACTATATTTTGGTTTTCGCTGACGACATGGTATGTCTTTTCTTCTCTTCTTCTAGCAAGGTGGTCAAAAGATTTACCTATAAGAAAAATGTACCTCATAGGCGTATGACATCAAAAATAGACAGACATTGCTAATTCTCGGAGGAGCTTTCAAGTATAAACGAGATTCAAATCATTTGTCAAACTTTGACACATTACTGCAGCAGGTCCATTTGTGAATTTCTTTTCCTCATATTGCTCTTCCATTCTATTTAATTATTGTAAAAGTGGTTCAACTATATTACCTCATTGGGTTTGTCAGGAAATGGAACACTTTGAGTTGGGAATTGCTAAGATAGATGCACAACACCCTAACGTTATGTTACTTGAGAAATTGGTGTCATGCTATGCGCAAGAAATTGGTGTCACGGTCTATTTCATCTCTGGGATGTCCATGATTATGATTTTACCCGTCTCCGTTTGGCTTGACGAAGCTCTCATGGTCCAAGAAAATGGTTACGAACCAGAGCTGCCTCTCTCTTTGGAGCATGACCATCATATGCCATTCCTCAGCCATCAATTTTTATGTCTTTTTGAAATACAACTGTGAAAAACTAGCAGTCCTCTTCTTTCCATCGAGTGCTGTAATGAGACTGATGGCCACTTTCAAGATAAGGAAAGGAAAGTGAAAGAGATTTTAAGGACTCCCTAGCTATGTTCTATACTAAACTTGTCTGGTGCTAATGCTGGATCTTATTTTGATATTATTCGTTAATCAGCCTATTTTCAATTGTATTTAAGATGAAAGCCTACCTTCAATTGTATGCAAGAGAAACAATGACGTCCCGCTGTGAAGCGCGGGTATTGTCCTAGTAAATTATTAAAGCATGGAATCATAAACCCAATACTTCACTTTAGAAACGTAAACCTTTTCATTAGCTTCACCAGTCCTCAATATACCAAATGATACAAGAAAGAAAAGGGATTTGAGCCCATTCATCCGCGTAATAGCATAGCAGATCACTGTTGTCTCACAAGCTCTAGCTACGAACAAAACCTGAGCTTAACCCTTATTTATGGCCAATCGGGCTTGAACCTAGAATAGTCAGTTTCCATTTGTCTTCTGGATACATGGTGATGATATACACTTAAAAAGAAGTTTGACAGTGCAATGCATTTTAATCCCATGACATAAATAGTTTTATTGAGCCCTATCTGTTCTGTCCAAAATCCTCGAAAGAAGTTTTTTAAGTTATTTAAATTACTAGTACTCTTTTCTTCTTTGTTTTTTTATTTATTTACTTAAAAAAAGAATAATATCTCTACCAAAATTTCGAGCTAAGTCCAAGACGTGGGAAAAGAAGTTGAGAAGTTTGTTGGAGATTTATTCTGCGACCGTCGTTCATAAAAGGTGTTTTAACAGAGCAAGACTCTCCACATTCCCTCCAGAGCAAACCATACGTCTGGCAGAAGCAGAGGCACGGGCAGAGTCTCCTCGGGAAGAGAAGAGTTAGACCCTCCAGCCTCCACAGTATGTCTCGGGAAGACCATCGACTACTCCCTCCACAAGCCATTGCTCAGGTAGAAGAGCCGGAGCTGCCTCGGGAAGGACCAAACCCTTCATTGCAAGCTGTGCCTGGGGAAGACCGTCGACTGCTCCCTCCACAAGCCATTGCTCAGGCAGAAGAGCCGGAGCCTCCTCGGGAAAGGCCAAGCCCTCCACTGCAAGTTGTGCCTGGGGAAGACCGTCGACTGCTCCCTCCACAAGATATTGCTCAGACAGAAGAGTCGGAGCCTCCTCGGGAAGGGCCAAACCCTCTACTGCAAGCTGTGCCTAGGGAAGACCGTCCACTGCTCCCTCCACAAGCCATTGCTCAAGCAGAAGAGCTAGAGCCTCTCCTCAGGAAGGTCCAAACCCTCCACTGCAAGCTGTGCCTGGGGAAGACCGTCGACTGCTCCCTCCACAAGCCATTGCTCAGGCAGAAGAGTATTGTGCTTACTCATGATTTTATTGGATCATTTGATGTTAATCAATGAAGTGGTAATAGTATTTGTGCAACTTTATGTGGTACTTGATCGCATTTTTGAATATGTTGGTCATTTGATATTGCTTCCACTATGAATGAAAAGATAAGTTGATTTGTCTTCATTTTAGTTGATGGATATTGATGTTTGAACTATGGATTGACAACTTACTGAGCAATATAAGCTCACCCTTTTATTTTAATATTTTAGAGCAATAGAGTTGGAGTTGGAGGCTAAGAACTGTGGATAGCACTAGAAGTGTTTTTGAAGTTATAATTTTGGATAGAAGGTAGGTATATATTGAGGTCCATGTCTCTTGTGATTCTTTTTTAATAGAGTTACTTTGTGGGTCTTATCATGTAAATAGTATTGGTTAAGGTTGTGAAATATGAGTATGGACTTATGTTTGAGCGACATATGTGTATGTCAAAGTATAAGAGTGGCAATGGTAACTAAAGTTCTTATAATGGACCGGCTATGCTATTTTAAATGAAATGCACGCTTCAACAAATCTTATTTGATCGACTATGATTAGTCGTGGCCATGAATGAAGTTAAGGCTTGACTCGAGTCGTGACATGGTGCTGCACGATCTTCTATTTTTCGTTTCGTGCTACGAAATAGCTCGTCTTGTTCTTTATTAGAAAGCTTAGTGTGATCCCTTTGGTGTAGAGTTTTCTTTTCTCTCTTTAGAACCATGTATAAAGTTGGCTAGAATATGATATTATAATGCACCTCACGATAAAACAAACGGGACCTAAGACAAAGAAGTATTGTTGGTTGGCCAAGGCTATTGGGATTGGCATGAAATCTCAAAAACAATCAAGTACTTCAATGAAAACATATAATTATATTATTGATGAGAATGGAAAAATACATAAAATTAAATATATAATATAGTATAGTAGATTTTTCTTAGACAGTACAGAAAAAATATGAATTTAGCAGAAGATACCGAGATTAAAGGTTGGGGCGTGTGGGTATAGTACTTTTATGTTGCAAAAAGAATTAGATTATATGAAAAATTATTATTTTACATGGAATATAGGTCATAAGGGAGAATTATATTGGCAGTCCTAAAAATTTGTCATTTCTTCTAAGTCAGTCATTTAAGTTTTAAAGTGGCCTTTGCAGTTCTAAATATTTGTTCTATTACACATGTTAAATTCATTCCATTACTCACCATTAGATAACCATTGACATGTCACTAAAGCCGTTAATTCTTCTTATTTTGCCATTAATTTGTCTGACTCGGCACATGAGTTGGTATTTATTGTATTAAATACATGACATGGTATATATCGAACCATATAAAAAGACATTTTATGGGACTCTAAATAAATTTTGAGTGATTTTCAAGATTTAGAAAAATTAACACAACAAATTTTTGTCTCGACTTGGCTACCTGGCTAGATCAAAATCGATCGAATTGATTTAAAAATAAAATAAATATCATAGTCCTAACTCGAAAAACCCATGTTCATTGCCCGTTGAACCAGGTTAGAAGAGTTTGCTAAAATAAATCATGTTGAACAATGCCAAATCAGACATATTATCACCATGTCAAACAAATTAACGGTAAAAAAGATGGTTTAACGCCATTAGTGACACATCAACAACATATTAAGGGCAAGTGATAAAATGAACTTAACGTGTGGAACGGACAAAATACTTAGGTTTGAAAAGACCATTTTAAAACTTATAAGACTGACTTAGGAGAAAAGATAAATTTTTAGAACTACTGACACAATTCTTCCTAGATCATAATATCAAATCGATGTATTAGGTAAGTATTTTATATTACTCACCAACTTAGAGTTGACCTAGCGGTTCCCTCACTCGGCCCCTAAATGGGTTATCCAAGGATCGAATCCCAGGTTTGGAGGGTCGACGGGAATTTTCTCAGGGATCCTGGCCCGACTGCAGATTAGTCTCGCGGTGCGCTTCGGCTGGCCTAGGGCTTCAGCTAGCCTAGGGATATTGTGTGGTGCAAACCAAAAAGTATTTTAGATTACTCAAAAAGTGACTGAAAATATAATATTATATTAATTGATGTGATAGAAAATTAATGTAATTTTACAGGGATATCAATGCCTTTTTGGTAGATAACTAGACCTAAACCCAATGGGAAATAAAATTATGAAACACATAAGTGGGGTAAGTTATGATTGCAGGATGTTAATTGATCGATTGCACTCCTTCAAATTGAGCACACTTAGTAGGGAGGCAATTCCATGGCAGATGCAATTGCGAACAATTGGAGAGAGAGATGCTCCGACCTAATGTATTTTCTTAATCCTCCAAAGGATGTTATCCCAGTATCATTGGTGATGCCACAGTAAATGGTGCTGCAAACTGAACCTTTTGATGTATTAGTTACTACTGAAATAAAGTTATTCCTTCTACCAAAAGAAAAAAACAACAGATCGGGTATTTTAGCATTTTGTTTGATATTTCCAATGTTGGTCCCACTTGTATTTTCAAAATGCAACCTAAAAATTTATATATCCTTGACAAGCAAAGGAAGCGCTTCCAGTAAAAGGTATGCGAATATAAAATAGAACATAAAGTTGCATTTTTCATGTAAAATTTAACTTTTTATGGAACCAAATACCATTTAAGAAAAAAATTAAGAAACCTGAAAGGATGATTTGGCGAATTTTTCACTGATCCTATATTATCACATGATTTGAGTAAACACTGATGAAATTATAATTGATAAGTAAACTTGGAGTTAATCTTATAAGTAATTGTCATAATTATTAAAAATTAGAATAAATCAATTTTTTGAGCCCTATATAAATTTCGAATGATTTTTAAGATGTTAAAAAATTTACATGAGAAATTTAGGTCCCAATCTAGAAAAATCCAATAGAGTCTAAGACCAGTCGAAATTATGTAATAATATATATCTTGTTATCAAAATCCAATATATGATAAATAATTATATAATATCATTTTTACATAATTCCGATCGATCTCAAGCTCTACTGGTTTTTTGGGTCCACGTTTGAGCTTATTGATCAATTTTTTCAACACCTTAAAAATCACTCAAATTTATATAGGCTCTAATAGTCAGGTTTTTTTAGTTAGGTTGGGATTGATTATTCAAGTTTTCAATTTTCATTTACACATTTGTAAGGGCATGCAAGATATTTCACTTGAGGGTAATGAATGAATAAAAGTTCACACGATGGGTAAATTTATCAATTCCTAATCATTCTAATCAAATGTGAAAATTCGTGGTAGAATTGGAAAATCAAGCCAAATTCATGGTAGAATTGGGAAATCAAGTAAAGTTCGTGTATTAAATGGTAATATATCTTCAGTTTCGAGAGGGGCAAATTTATCAATTCACCAATTTTAAAGGTCGTTTGTAACTTTTGCTAACAATATTAAAAAAACACGATATGGTAGACATGGCAAAAAATTAAAAGTTTAGGCCCTTAGAGATCAAAAGTAAAAATTCATGGTAAAATTGGCAAAACAGACAAATTTCGTGTATTTCTGGGACATTTGCCCCTAATTCAAATAGTTAGCAACCATGTTTTCAGTTGACAGTGAAGTCAATGATAGACTGCCTCATCTTTCATATCTTAATTGAATTGATGAGTTATGAGAGTAATAAAGGGCGTTATGGAGGGGAAAGGAGGGTAAGGTTGTGAAGGAGTCACATAATCTTTCATTTGGAGGCATCGTGAAGGCATGCATAACCCAACATAAATTACCGCTCGATTAGTATGATAAAGTTAGTACTAATTGTTTTGTCTAAATCACTGGTATTTAGAAATCCAACGGAATTATGACTAATTCAGTTCGAGCTGTGTGGGCCGATTACTAGACATAATAAATGTGAAATATTGGGATGATGCCATATAATTAGATCATTTATTTATAACTTATAATACTATGTCAATTTATCTATTCAATTTTACAATTACGTGATATATTTTTGCTATTAAAATTTAGATATTGAGTGATATGGAATAGGATGAAAAAAATCTGAATAGTTAACGAAAGATTTTTATCGTCAAGATTGTAGATTTGAAGTGAGAGAAAAATAACTAAAATTATTATTTTACCTTTAATGTGGAAATCATATGAATTTCATAAAATTTAATATAGATTGAGGACAAATATGGAAAATGAAAAAGATACCAAATTTTCTAAACGTTTACAATAGTACTAGATGCTAACCCGTGCTATGTACGGTACGTGTGATCTCAATGAAATTGACTAAAAATAACAATTAATATCTTATTTGAGAAAGCAACTGGAATTAATTTTCAAGTTATAATGATTTATTTACACTTACATTCTATATAGTATTAAAAGAAAGAGTAAAAAAGTGAGAATTAAAAATCAATATAAAAACATAAGAAATGCAAGGAGAGAATGGAGTAAGTGATCGGAGAAAAAAAGTGGAGAGTAGTTCAAAGTTACTATTATATCCTATTTTATTATCCATCTAAAGGCCATTGATAATTCACCTTTTATACATAATAGGTAAAATAGAAAAGTGAGACAAAAGTCACCTCACTCTTTCAATATAGTAATAGGTAATTGGCCTCCTTTTTCCTCTCACTGTTACGGGATAATGTAATTGGATGTTGAGAAAAAAGTGGAGTGTAGAAATTGGTTTGTTAGGTGGATATGTTAAAATGATAAAACCATCATTACTCAATTATTTATCAAATAAATAAGATGAATGGTAGTTTTGGAATTGTAAAAAGACACGAAAATCTCATGTTTGCATATAATAATAGAGAAGAAGATAGAAGATAGAAAAAAAAATTCTTTTTTAAAATCATATGTTTTTCACATGCTCCAAGATTTTCAAATAACTTTTAGTATTTTTATTAAATTTATCTGAAATATTTTGAATTTCTATTTTTTTATTATTTTCTTTTTTCTATATTTTTCAAAAAAAATTTGTATTTTAGGAATTATTTTAAAATATTTTCCAATTTTCTAAAATTTTTCTAAATTGTATTTTTTTTAGAATTTTCTAAATTTCTTCTATTTTTTGAATTTTATGAACTTTTCAGAATATTTTCTTATTTTTTGAAATTTAATTTTTAAAATTTTTATCATTTTTTCTCACTTTTTAATTTTTTCCTAATTTTTTCAATTTTAAGTATTTTTTTAAAATTTTTGAATGTCACGTTAGCAAAACTTCCATGTGGCAACTTTATGAATTGTCACGTATCCTATCGTACCATATAGGCTACCCTGTAGGTAATTTTGATAACATTATAATGGAAAAATCGACTGGTGACAAAACGGAAAAATGGATTAAATGTCGTATTTTCTAGGTCATTAACGAAGGTAAGTGACAATATATGAAATTTTGAGAAAACACGAGATTTTCTAGATTATTTATCTTAAGTATTATGATTTTTCAAGAAATCGGTCAGTATAATTGGAAATACGAACGATAATTAAAAGGAAAATTTATAATTGCTTTTATTTTGTTGCAATTGGACCCTGGCAAATTACATTTTGGTTCTGACGTGCTGAACCCCAATGACACAGCATATAGCTGATAAGCATGTTGAAGCAAATACTATGAGGATGAACACAATAAAAAAGATCCGAGAGTGGAAAAGATGCTTCCCTCGTGGGCAAAGTGATACACCCGGAATCGCCGCACATAGAAGCTTGTTACCTTGGAATGACCTAAATGTGGCGGAATTGAAAATTCCACCATGTGGAATCCTTCCTTGGAAGTTGTTGGATGAGAGGTCCAGAAAGGTAAGGCTCTGGATCTTGCTGAGGCTCGCCGGGATAGTTCCGGAGAGGTGGTTTCCTGAAACATCCAACACTTCAAGGTTCTTAAGTTCTGATAACGTATCGGGGGAGCTGTCCTCCCAGAGAGTTGTGTGAAAGATTCAGCACCCTTAGCTCGATGCAGCTTGATATCTGGGAAAAAAAATTCCCAATAAGGTTGTTTGATGAGAAGTCAATCTCCTGCACTTTCTCGAGCTTGCTGAGCTCCAATGGAAGAGAACCTTCAAGAGCATTATGAGAAAGGTTTAGATATATTCTGATTTCACGGATGCCTATGATCTCTGATGGGATCGTTCCATTTAGCTGATTGTATGCAGATCAAGCTTTAAGAGTTGGACCAACTTTCCTAGTGATGGTGGTATTTTTCCTGAAAAGAAGTTGTTGTTGAGAAAGACTGAACAGAGCTTCCCCAAGTTTCCAAGTTCTACCGGAATCTGGCCTGAAAGTCGGTTGTTTGATAGATCGAGAATGGTCAGGTGACGTGCCCGGGCTAATGCTGCTGGAATAGCTCCAGCGAGGAGATTATGTGATAGGAAAAGATCTTGCAAGCTTGTCATATTGCCGATGTCCGGTGGAAGTGACCCGTTAAGAAGGTTGGACGTTAAGTTCAACACCACGAGATCGGAAAGTTTGCTCAGAGACGGTGGAATCGAACCAGAAATTCTGTTCTCCTGCAGAAACAATCTCGACAGGTCAACACTTAAACCGCTTAGAGAATCTAATCTTCCTCCGAGCCCCATGCCCGCCAATTCAAGCTCAATCAGACCCGTGCAATTTCTGAGGGACATGAAGAAAACATCAAGATTTGTGTTGTTCTCGTGACTCTTCATTTTGTTGTAAGACAGATGAACCTCTTCGAGGAAAGGGAGCTTCCGCATAATTTCTGAAGGGAGTTCACCCATAATATGGTTAAATTCCACATCTATGTCACGGAGCGCCGAGATATTTGTCAAGGAAGAAGGCACTTGTCCTGTAAACTGATTGTTGTACAGGCTAATACTTAACAGGTTCGGGCAGTTTCCAATCTCTTCGGGGATAGTCCCCTCGAGGGAGTTGTTGGAGAGGTCGAGAATGTTGAACATGGAGTAGTTTGAGAAGAAGGAAGGTGGAATCGGACCCGTTAAGTTATTACTATTCAGAAGGACCAGCCTTTTCCTCGAGAGGACGGCGAAGAGTGCACCACCTGCAGGTTGTTGCCATCGAGCCGCAGGCGGCGGAGGAGCCTGAGGGAAGAGAGCTCTGTTGGGATAGGCCCAAAGAGGTGATTTTTCGCTAGCTGAAGGACCCGGATGCCTGTGAGGTTTGACAAGAAAGGCGAGAGAATCCCGATGAGTCCCTTGTCAATGATGCTGATATTTGCAACCCGGTGTTGCCTCTTGTCGCACCGGACGTTGGTGAGGTTGCACACGTGGACCTGCTCACTCCAGTTGCTGAGGACTGACATGGGATCAGAGGTTATGGACCTCCTGAACTCAAGAAGTGCCGCACCTCCTGAACTCAAGAAGTGCCGCCTTGTCCGTCTGCAAAGTGTGGACTGGTTGGCGGTGGTGAGTCCCTCCGATCAATTCCCTTCCCGCCACAAGAACCATTACACAATTCTGCAGCACGAGAAGGAAGATGGGCTTAGTGAGTCCCATTTTGGGTCTTCTTCTGCCAATTCCTCACTTAAAGCTACTTTCATCCTTCCTCCATAATCACTATCACTATCATCATCATCAGTGGTGGTGGAAATTGATATTTATGGAAGTTCTCTTTTCTAGCATTCTACAAAAATCACATTTCTTGCTTTCTTCCTTTTTTTTTTTCTTTTTCCCCTCTGTTACAAAGAAAGTCCCACGAGCCAAGTGGAAGAGGGGAGTAAAAGGAATGAGAGTCCCACTGAGGAGAATCAATGGTGAACCTCTTGACCTCTGGACAAGAACAATTCTGCTGCACCAAACATTCTTCTTTTCTTGTCTTTCTTTTTTTGGGTTGCTAGTTGCAGGGCTATGATGACTAGACTTTCAACTCATTATTCTCCTCCACCAGTGGATTGCCCACTCAGAGCCAATATAAAAGAAGTGGGAATGATTTTCCTTCCTCAGACAAATCATTGGAATCAAAGTTGGTTATATATGACATTAGGAG
>JAOYND010000012.1:5182519-5194079 GCA_025802135.1 Lagerstroemia fauriei | reverse complement strand
TCAAAGTACTTGCTGTTTTTTTTACCAGAGGTACTTCTCATTGATTGAATAATATATATATATATATATATATATATATATATATTCTTTTTTCGGGTTACAAAGCATATCTATGACCTAGTAGAGAGCTCTTACATGTTTGTCGTATGTTACCGTGCCTAGAAATGTAGAATGGGGCATGAATTCAGACAACCACAAGGACTGTTGTTGCCATTGATGAGATTATATATGCCATTCTCCTTTCTTTACTTTGTCACTCATCCGGACTTCTGATTTTACCTGTCTGGAAATTTTGTGGTAAGAGAGGGCGATGTTAGCAACATGGCCCACTTGTCTAGATAATTGACATGTTTGACCTTGCAACTCATGATACTCCCGCTGGTCACTGCTTAAAAAGGGGAAATTGGAGTGCCCACTAGCTGGATGG
The DNA here is from genome assembly GCA_025802135.1 of Lagerstroemia fauriei. Taxonomy (NCBI): domain Eukaryota; kingdom Viridiplantae; phylum Streptophyta; class Magnoliopsida; order Myrtales; family Lythraceae; genus Lagerstroemia; species Lagerstroemia fauriei. The sequence continues at coordinate 5,193,652 of JAOYND010000012.1, read as the reverse complement.
GACAACCCACGAGCATTCGGTCGAATGAAATTGTGTGGGGCCGCGGTCGGACCCAAAATACGCTTGCCCCATCTAAGGTGTAATCTACCCAGAGGAAGAAGGACGTGAGGAGCCTGAACTCAGTTGACTTGACCCCGTGCTTGTCTTCTTGTCTTATCGTCCCTCGACTTGCTAGAAATTAGGACTCCAGTGGGAAATTTGAGTAGTTGTACATCTCTCGACCTGAAATCAAGAGGTACTGGTTCAAATCTCATTTACTGAACTCGCGTGTCCTTTTATTCCCTCCACCTTCTATCCCGACTCTTTTATACACCAAAATAAAGAATTAGTCGAGACTGTCATCCTGCCGTGTGGACATATTGTTGATAATTAGGAAGCTCTTTTGATCAAAATTCTGAGAATCAAAGAGGGTTTTTAACTTTGACCATGTCTTTGATGTCTAACCAACTCTGATCAATCGAAGGATGACCTCTGTGCTAACAGAAATTAGAACCAATGTGAGATAGATCTGATTTTAGACCGTTCTCATGTCCTAGGAGTTTATATGAATGGAGGAGGAGGATTATTATGCTTTTTACCAAAAATAGTAGTTTGACTTTGAGTCAATTTAGTGAAAACTTTGTTTTTGGCCCCAATCTTATCTTCTTTTATCGTTCTCATCGTAATAAGTTATAGACAAATTTAGTCCTTAACTTTTTTATGAAAGTACACTTTTGATTTTTTCTGTTATTTAAATATTAAAGATATTTATTAAATGATAAAGATAATAATAAAATAATAATTTTTAAATAAAATATGAAAATGGATGGAAAGACGTACCGATAATCAAATAATCCCATTTGTGCTACCGGTTACCCTCCCGAAAGAGGATACCGCTGGTGAGAAATGTAAAATCTTTAATCGAAGGGGAGTGGATCTTTTTAGTGGCTACCCTCCCTATAAATTCGTTGGAACATAGGGCTTATCTATCAAGAATTTTGACATATACTCGGGAAGGTAATAGTTGTGCGAGTTGACCTGTGAATTAGACCATGTTCCGATCATTAGAGATATATCAAATCGATGCTTCTTCACTTGATTTAAGACTAATTTTTGTTTATATTGTAGGAGTATCTATTCTATTTCCCGCTGATGCACACCATAAATTTTAGGGATAATTACAGTAGAAGTCATATAATTTTATCATTTTTGGTAATTGAGTCCTATAACTTTGAAAGTGACTAATTCAGTCCTATAACATCAGTTTCGTTAACCTTTAAGTCTGAACCGTTACTATTTTGCAGACGTGACATTGCGTTCATTATTCCGTTAACGGAACAATGACAAATCGGACTTAAAGGTTAACAGAACTAATATTATAGGACTGAATTAGCCACTTTCAAAATTATAAGACTCAATTACCAAAATTAATAAAGTTAAATGACATATGCTGTCATTCTCCCGTAAATTTTATTTCATAGGCTCAAGAGCCCGGCTGGTTACCGGAAAAAAATGTATTTAATTTCTACCAAAGGGTGATTAAATAGATTGAGCTCTACGTCAAATTTCACTCATGGAGGCTTAGCGTGGCGAGGTCCTAGTATGCTGCTTGAAATTGGCGCCCAATTCCCTCCGCGGGCTCCCCATCCGGAGAAACCCTAACTAAGACGTCTCCTATGATCGATCGAGTTGGATGCACTTCGTCTCTTCCGATTGAACTCTGATCAGCTCAGTAATCGAGCAATCATGGCAATGAGAGTTGGTAATTGCAGCAGAATAGATTTGTTGAAGCGATGGAGAACAATCGAAGACGAGGAAGAAGCGGCAGGGGAGGATGGCCATGGAGATTCCTCCTCGCCACTCCGTCTTCACCAGCTCAAAGAGCAATGGTCGCTCCCTCCGCTTCCTCTCTCTCTCTCTTTCTCTCTCTCTCTCTCCCCGTTTATCCTTCTCCGCTGCACCTTCTATAGTTTCTTTCGCCCTTCTTCTTCACTTTTGCTCTACTGCACGTTATAGTTGACATTACTCTTCAGCAAGTTCTCTGGCAATTCCATGACAACTGCACCGCTCAAATTCCTGTTTCTAATTTCCTCGCGCCATTTTTGTTTTGATCAGCCATCAGTCGGACTCCATTATCGTTAGCTCGACATTTATCTGCACTTTCTTAATTAAGGTCCCCTCTTCCATTGATTAGTTTGGCATTTGAAACCTTATAAAAAAAAAAGTTTGGCATTTGAAACTTTTGCAAAGAAATTCAGTGAAACAAATGAGAAGAGCTAAATTCAGTAAATCTCAAGTCGGTTAACTGCACGACAACTTTAATGTTTATGTGGCTCTTTTGGAATGCTCTAGTTGCAGTCTATGATCATTGCAGGTGTATTGCATTTCTGCTGGTGGTCAGGATGATGAAATACGCCCACCTATTACAAAGTTTTGAAGTTGATATTGGAGCATTTCCTCTATTACTAAGCTTCAATTCATATAATATATACACCAGTTGTCAGAATATAATCTTGAATGTACATACGGCCAGGTTTGTGGATACATTCAATTTTTTGATCCGTCTGCCGAAAGAAAATCACATTTGGTGCGACTCCTGGGAGTTGATGGGCCCTCTTCTCGAGACCTTCTACAACTACTACAAGGATGAGCGCGAAGATTCTCCTCTCAGGCTTCTGTGGAAGAGGATGTCCGAGGAAATGAGGACATGCATTCGGTGTGTGTCTCAGCATCATCAGGCCCAAGAGATGTATAGTATGGAGTATGAGTTGAGTTCTGTTGGCCCTCTTCTTACTGTTGTGCGAAGCTTGGATGAAGAAAGGGTCACTCAATGGTTGAAAGATATTAATCAGAGGATGGCAAAGAATGAGTACCTTCCTGTTAATGGAAGTGCTGAAGTCATTAGTGTCATGTATGAGGTGTGTCTACATGCTGTTTCCTTCATTATTTGGCTTACTGATAATATATTCAACTGCAATACTAAATTCTTTGCTGTTCAAGTCCATAGTTTGATTCAGTGAGTGAATTTGATGCACCGCTATCTCAACCACTCTGTTTTCTCATCAGAGTTTTTCCCGAATCTCTTACTAATGCAAGCTACCTATAAACTTATATTTCATCAGAGATATCCTCCTTTTTGCTCCCTTAATTTAGCCGAATTGGACCTTGAATTATATGATTTTAGACTAATACGAAGACTGAACGATAGGAATTGGCCATATTTATACAGCATTAATTTAAGTTCCAATGTGATTTCTCTTCTGTTGAGAAAGTAAATAGTTCAAAGGTATCCTTATTTTGCTAGACCACTGAAATATTCAGAATTTACTTTCATTTGACTTTATATTATATATGTTTCATTGTTTCTGGTGAATGCATTGTTGTAGGTTCTAATGCATCCTATCCTGTTAGATGACCAGTTTCTGTTCACTGAATTTGAAACATTTATTGAAGCAGTTGACAACATTCATGAATTGGCTCTGGATGGAAATCAACAATTTCCGGTACTTTCTTGTTCACTCATATGAAATGTTAAGCAGGTTTTTCGCTTTACAGTAATCGTCTCATCAATTTCAGTTGACCATTCTATTAGGGTGTTTATGCACTTTTCTTCTTTAAACGAAGAGTGCGAGCTGTTGCTCATCGGTTAGCTGGTGCCATGGGTAAATTGAGGTATGATATTCCTCATTCTTGCATTATCCTAGTATGTGTAGAGGTCTGAGATGAATTCTTTTTCCACGTACATATTTTTTCTTCCTCTAATTGGAAAGATGAGCCATCTTGCTGCAAGTATGTCCTGGAGTCCTGCTAATGTTGCTATTTGTTTTCACTTTTACAGAAGAGACGTTGATTTGGAACCATTGCAACCTTTGCTCCGGAAATTTATTGGGTTTTTGGAGACAGAAGTGATACCATCAAATCTGGAAAGCTCAAGACCAAGATTGCAGCTCGATCGCGTCACTGTTTGGCTAGGCATTAAATCATTGTAGGTTGGGTTTCTGTGATTTTTACCTACATGTTTGATGTCTTTTCCTGCCCCATCTCATTACTTTATTTAAAATGGAATTTTTTCCATTTGCTTTCAGGCTTGGATTTTTGGAGCCTCCTGCACTCGAAGAAGGGATACTGGAGTGCTATCCCATTTTTTTGGATATTGTGCTTAACCAAATAAGTAGCGATTCTGTTGTATTTCCTCATGCAGTTGCTTGTCTGAAGATTCTCTTTGAAATGCTTGGTATGCTTGTCTGTTTTGCTGACAAACTTTAAGTTGGAGATATTCCACTATCGGTGTCTTACAAGACCATGCACTTCATCCCCACTGCTTTACTTTCTTTTCCTCTTGCTTTTAGGTTGCAAGCTTTGGTTGAGGTCTAGCTTGTCTCCCAGTGCGATGCGAAGTACACTAGTGGGTCAGTCTTTCCATACTCGAAGTGAGAAAATCCATAAAGACATTTTTGACCTTTTCCAGCCATTTTTGCAGGTAGATATGCATGCCATGTTGCTGGTGTTTGTAATCAACAATTTTCTTGTCTTTCAACTTCATATCTGTCTTCTTTGGGCAATCATATTTTTTTTTCTATGATCCATTTAACTCTACCTATGTAGTCTCTAGAGGCTTTGCAAGATGGGGAACTTGAGAAGCAGCGGAGGAACTTACTGTTCTTTCTACTCCATCAAGTTCCTGTTAGCAGTAACTTCAGCATCCTCACAAAGCAAAAGGCTTGCCAAGTGAGTAATTTTATCTATTTAGTCATTCTCAATCAACTTTTAGATGAAGAGTTCCAACTGTCATCTTGCCATGTGCCTTTTGAATATTCTGGTTATTCTAGGTTGAATGAGTTATTTTCCATGCTTTGTTTTCAGATAGCTCTTCTTATTGTACTGAGAGGTTACAAAATGAACCCACCATCTCCTCCTTTTGAATGTTCACACATGTGGTGCGTGGTTTCCGTCCCTATCACTTTTTAAGTAGTATTTTTCTTAATTATTATTGTTTGTATCTAGTCCCAGATCATTGTGTTAATGCAGTTTTAAATTTGATAGCTATAGCATTTCTACTTATCCAAGGGTTAACGGTTCTTATGATGAAGTTGCAGTAGAGTCCAAGTATATTTGTGGCATTCACGTCAGCAGATGCACCAATGAGTCAAATAACGGGGCATACTCATTCTCCAACAATGGATATCCCAAAAGAGGATTAGATTTTCCTGTTTGGAAATTTTCCATTCCTTTGGATATATTTTCATATGAAAATGAAATATATTGTGGAAGTTTTTCTTTGATGTTGTTCCCTTTCAATGACCGAATTCAAGCAGTGTTTGCTAGTGGCTTCCTTCTTGTGCAGGCTTTTACATGTGGATGTAAACACTGACAGCATATTCTAATTAGGCTAGAAATTCATAGTAGAGCTTATGTATATATGTAACAGCTTAAGTCCATTTATACTATTTTTGACATATCTCAAATGGACAGGGGGCCCTCTCTTGTGTCTTCTTTGAAGGATGCTTCCCTTCATCCTTCTCTACGGCAACCCGCTCTTGATCTCATCCAAACTATTTTAGTGTCTGATACTGCTGCTTTGGTTATGTCAACACTGTGTTCAAACACACTTCCAAGTATAGATGAAATTATCATGGGGTTGGATATTGGCAAAGATGGTGAACTTGCATTTATGCCTCAAATTGAAGAGAAGGATGAGAGTTGCTGGAGTGAATTCAACTTACAGAATGGACTTATCTGTCAAGAATGTAGAGGGTGGATGTGCGTCCCAATGTTGTGGATTGATGTTCTGGTTGAAACTGATATCACAATACTTCCACCATCATTTTCCAAGGCTGTCTTCTGGGCTCGGTCTCGTTTGTCATTTATCGAACCTGGAGTAGGTACAGAGATTTCTATGCCGATTAAGACCTGGCTATCTTTGTCTGCTACAGAGGTATCCAGTTCATTTGGATGGAGAGTTCCAACTGGTTCTGATGATGGGGGAGGTGGCAGTGTGTCAAAGAACTCAGTGGAAGTTTTGACAATGTATCTTTCACTTATAAAGACCTTCAACAGGTCATTATCATTCCAGGACTTATCTATTTATCTTTTACAGTTCAGAAGGACCCATGCAGTTAGTAATTGATGGTTTATTACAGGTTAACAGCACATTTTTTGGTTCAAGTAGGGCAACAGCAACTTCAGAAGCAGTGGTTGTGGGAACCGAGAATGGGCGAAAGCATTATCCTTTTGCTTGCAGATCCTAATGATGTATGTTGATTGTTTACTTTTTGTATAACATCACTACTTTGAATTAATTGTCTGTATTCTCTTGGTTGGCGTTCTGCCTTTTAAATCTCGAGATGAATTTTAATTGACATGCAGAATGCGAGACAGATCGGGAAATTGATCTTGGAAGAAGTTTCACTTACTCGAGGTCTTGGAAATGGTTTGAAGTTCCTTTGCTCTTATGAAGCTTCTCGATCTGCTGCATTCCTGGGTATAAAACATGGGTTAAAGTTGGTAGGCCTCTACTATCCTACCTCTTCTTATTGACACCATGTGTTAGTTCTCCTACAAAATTCTCATCTCCAATCCACAGAACACAACAATATGCCAGCAACAATAATTTTTGTGAACATGAAAATTTCAAATTTCAGAGGTCATGATTTGGAAATTCCTTAATTTGAAAATCCTTGTTAGAGCTTTGAATGCATAAATTGATGAAGAAGTTGTAAGAAATTACAAGGTTCCATTTTGGCTATGATTGGAGTCTCATAGTGAATACACATATCTCTAGAGCTCTAAAATTGTGCTACATTTGAAGATTTTCGGGCATCTAGAATACTTAAGCATTCACAGCCTTGGCAATCCTTGAACTTCACGGGTTTTCCCCGATCCCAGTCGGGGTCCCTTCAGTGTTCACATTTTTTGGTGTCCCTTGGAGTCCCAAAATATCCAAGACTTCTAGGATGCATTAGTATTCCGAAGTGTATCGAAGTCCATTGTCTAGGAGGTTGTGAGGTTTAGTGTACCTTGGATGTTTCTGGGGCCTTGGCACTATGGGGATTGCAGGAAACATGAGGTGTGCATAGATTTTGTTCCATAAGAGTCGTGGCACAAGGTTTTCGACTTATCTAAAGATTTTAAAGCATCCTGAGAATCAAAAAGGGCTTTCAAGGTCAGGAGCATTCGAGGACTACAGGGGGCATGTTTGGTTTCTCCAAATGTCTCATGTGAATAAATGTGCTCCTAGACATTCTTATTATCCTGGGGCATTTAGGTGTTAGTCGAAAATTCTCTAGTCTGGAGGAGTTCTAGGAATTTTAGGCGTTCAAAGGATCATATGTCCTGTGAGTTTAGAGAGTACCAGGATACTTGGGGTGTGCTAGCAATTCATGTTTGCCAAGGTTTAATTAAGTATAAGGTTTTCTTTTTTGAGCATTCAATAAAGAACTTTCATTAATCATGCACCAAGAGGATGCATAAAAGCTTATGCCAAGAAGTGTTCAAGACTATACAAAAAAGCATGAGTAGGACAGAAATTACTCAGGACTACAAAACTGTAAGACTCCCTTGTACACTTGAATATACAAAAAATGTACATACATCCCATAACCATCTTCCCGTGTTCCCTATCCTCCCAGACGGTCCAGAAAATGGATAGTATCATTCGAATCAACTTCTTTTCCCTTTCCTTAACACATATCCTAAACCATGCACTAAGCTCTTGATCAACGGTTTTTGCAATAATCCAATTCAACCCTGTACATTGCAAATAATGCGTCCCGCAATCTATAAGTCCACCGACGGTGTAAAAGCAAGTGATTAGCCGATTCTTCCTCTTCTTTACACAGGAAGTATTGGTTAATCATAATTTTCCCTCGGTGCAATAAGTTATCTATATTTAGAGCTCAGCCACGTGTAGCTTCCCAAGAAAAAGCACACCTTTGTAGGGACTTTACTCTACCACCCATGTCTCTAGGGAAAATCCTCATGTTCTTCAATTGGAAAGAGTCGCTCATAATAGGACTTTTCTGTAAATAACCCAGAAGTTCTCCCTTTTCATCTCAACCTGTCCCTATCTCCATTAGGTCTAAATTTGCCTCAGACCGCTCCTATGTCCTTGATTTCTTCAACTCCGCTGCCCTGATCTCCTGCACTCGTGGTCATTATTCCCTCTTGCTGTCCCTTTACGATTCCGTTCCATGCCATACATCACTGTAGATGGGCTCAAGATAAGAGACCATATTACTCATAAGTGACCACTTTGATTTTCAAAAAACGAGTTGACCCTTTAATTGCATTTGATCGTTCATACCTCCTTGTTGTACATGGGAACCATGAGGCAGGCCAAGGTGCCGGACATGGTGTCGACTCCCGTAGCCTCTTATTTGTACCTTTTCTCCAGCCAGCATCGGAACATCCTTATGGTGGCTGTCAGAATCCCTATGTAAACCTGGTCTAGGAACAACATAACCAAAACAACCATACCTCCACCATTATCTTCAAAGTTGGCACTATGACCGGCACTTGTGCTTTGCTTCCACACTAGTCATATCACCAACATTTCGCTACCCTTTGTCTGAAAAACAGAGCGAGCCTTGGTGGGGAAAAACAAAGTCTTTGGAGGTATGTGGAAATTGAAAACCCGGACCAATATGTATATTGTGGGGTTGAGTTTCAGTGTGCAAAAATTGTTGATGGAGTTCTTTTTCCCCTTGAGGAGGAGTTGACCGAGGGTCTGAGGAGGTTTGTTTGAAGAATGTTTTCTATGCTTTGTTGTTACATGATTGAAACAGGGGAAATGGGAGAAGGAAAACAAAAAAGATGAGAAACTGAGGAATGTGAATTCTAGTTGCAGTTAATGGTGTGGGCTCTCTTGCTCAAGCTAAGAGAAATCAGCTTCTGATCCTCTGATTTTCGAAAAATGCATCTTTCAAAATTGGTTCCTATTTCGATTTTTTAATATAGATTTTGGTGGAATGAGGAAGAAGGAAAGGGCAAAATCCCCATTCGTTTTCCCGACCAAAGCAATGAAAAGAGGAGAGTTAGGGGTAGTAAAGTATTTTAATCCAACGGGGCCATTATGTCAAATGAAGACTCAACGGGTCAAATCCTGTCAGCTGTATGTGAACTATTAATCGCCACATCAGCAGATGTTGGAATTGATATGAAATTGGTAGTTTGTGATAGCCCATACAATAGAAAAAGTTCGTACTAAAATTGAAAAAAGGTTGGAAGTTGGTGCTTTTGTTGCTATTTATCCTTTTCAGTTATCAGTTTTTTATTTTTCTTGGAATTAGGGGAATCCCTAAGCATTTAGGGATCTTAGTGATGCAATCGGTTTTGGGCATTCTGTGGTGTCCTGGGACCATCAAAGGCTGGGAATGCTTGGGACTTATTGAGATTTTGGTGCTTGGAAGGGCATGTTGGAAGTTTTACATCGCTCGGTCTGTGAGTGTTTTGAGGACAAAAGAATGCATAGCTTTTTATTTTGAAATGTCATCTTTGAAAGAGGATTTGAAGAAGTATTTCATGCCTTGGAAATTTCTCACATAAACTACTTGTCATTTATGAAATTACTTTTACTGATCCACAAATGGATTTCATGTGTGGATTGTGTATATTCACAGATATCAGATACCACCAACCTCATCAAAGTAGGGGTTAAAATCTTAATAAATTTAGTTATGATTGATGTCTAGTCTGTGGGATTGGCTTCTTTTTTATGTTATTGGCTCATCTGCTGTGTTTGGACTTCCTGCAGGTTGAACTGGGTCCTGCCATGGTGAAGTTTCAGACGTTACAACATTTTCTTTTCCTTCTTTGCAAGCTGCTCAAAGAAGGCAATCTGGCCATTTCAGTGATTCCTGAGAAGTTGCCCACAGATTCCTCAGATGCAAAATACTCTTCTCAAGGGGGATTTTTGCATCAGCCTACACTTGAATCTTTACTTCCAAATGCTTGTTCACCTTCAACAGATGTGGATATGCATCTGCAGGAAAAATTCAGTTACAGTCTCTCTGAAGCCGTGTGGCCTTCTCTACAGAAGTTGTTAGCAGATGGGAAGACATATATTGATTGTGGCTCCTGTCAGGTATTGGTGCATGCTTCAAATAGTATTGGTATTAACGTTATGAGAATTGTTAGCTGTCTCTTTGTTCTTTCTTTGTTCCTAATAATGTTTCTTGATCTTATTGCTGGTATAGAATCTTGGTCTAAGCATTGAACAAGTATTTGAACTTTTATTACTTTGTGCCTTTTCAGATGACTTTTATCCGTGTGCTCGAGCTCATCCCAGTTATTTTTGAAAAACTCTGTCCCTCCGCTGTAGCTTCTGGAGATTCCAAGAAGATGTCAAGAAGCATGCTAGACTTAAGATGGCTGCAGGATTTGATTGACTGGGGGAAGTCATCGCTCAATGTTGTGCTGGTTTACTGGAGAAGAACAGTTCTCTCACTGCTGACTGTTTTGAAAGAGGCCTTCAGTGACATATCTTCTTCAATAGTTGGTACTATTGAAGAATTTATGGCATGCGGTGAGGGTCTATTAAAATGGCTGTTTTTATGTCAGACATAGCTTCTCTTCTCTTATTATATTTGATATTTTCTAATGTTCTGACCATTTTTCTAGCAGATAAAGTTCCTCTGGATGAAATAAAGGAACAGCTGTCTTGCCTTTCTGTTTTATTGTGCGGGGAAGTTCCAATTGTCATGAGAAAGACTGATTCAAGCGCAAAACTCCTGGTTTCTCAAGATTTGTCATCTGGAAGGAAGTACTCTCTTTCAGATGTTCAGCATTCTCGTGCTGTGGATTCTGATGTGCAGGGATCAGGCCTAATAATCAAGTCTAAAGAAAGCGATCCATCTAATGCTGTTGTTCTTTCTGATGATGAAGCAGAGAAGCGCATGAATTCCCAAATTCATTCTACCGAACCGTGCAGTGGAGTTGATATCTCCGCTACTGAGTCAATTGTTTCCATTTGTAATGTCAAGAAAGCTGCTTCTGCTTCTGATGAAAGGCACCAGCAAAGGCACTCTGCCAAGAAGAAACTTTCTGGTGTTAGCTCGTCCAAGCATCTTCATAATGCAGTTTTGCAAAAGGATGCTATCAACCTCACTTCTCAAAAGCCGAAATCTGATCATAGTGTCAAGCCATTGAGTATGCCCC
>JAOYND010000012.1:5143680-5168025 GCA_025802135.1 Lagerstroemia fauriei | reverse complement strand
TGCTGACACATTTCTTGAGTGAATATTCAATGACATTTTATTTATTTTTATTCATTTTGGATGCTTAAAAAAAATTCAGACCGCGACACCCGCGACGGCTTCATGTAACGCTGCGACGACCCGAAACCGTTACAATCGCGACGCGACCGTTACGCGACCCGCGACCGCGATTTAAATCCATGGGCTTGACGCCCTTAAAAACCATGTCTGATCGGAGTTTTAACTGAGGAGTTTGCTGCTATTTAACAGATCTTATGAGGTTCTAGAAACTTTCTTTCATTACTTCTTCAAGAAATTAGATCTCAGCCATTGAAAGCGCTCAAACCTGGAGAAAGTGGAGTACGTTGTAGCTTCAATGCTGCTGTAGGCTCTGGCCTGAAGAAGAACGGCCACGTCTACTCAATTTAGTCAAGATATAGGCCACTGCAACTTTGGCTCCGACCGCAGGATTGCCCCGAGTGAGGCAAAGGGCTGCCCCGAGAAGGATAACACCTTTGGCAAGGGCTTTCTTCGATGGTGGCCCCAGCAATTTCCTGGACTTCCCAAATTCCTCAGCGCTCTGTCTGTCCTGAAGAAGGGAATGTGCAGCAGATGTTTGGGCTCCGCTAATCCTATTCTTGGTATCTAATCCAGGAGGAACCTGCTTGGAAGAAAATGACATTTCAGGCCACAAAACAAGAGCGAAACAAGATTTTAACTTCCACAATAGATTCATTCAGTAATGATACACAATGACTGATTTTACAAGCTCAACAAGAGAAAAAGGTGAAGTAGGCCCAAGATTTCTTGTAGCTTTTACTTATCTTTTCATTTAATTTGGACAATGAATCCATTATAAATGCTCAAATTCATGAAATTTGCTCACTCTTACCCAGAAACAGTTAAAGGGGAAAACCTCATAGTTGACTGATTATTTTGTTAGACCATTCTTTCTTTAATGTATCACATTATCTGACATTCGTAGAGCTATCTAAAGCAGTATCTTGCTGATTTTCATGATGGTGTAACCAACATCAGCTACCATATTCTCATTTCTTTACTAATAGAATAGAGGTCACATCGAGAGGGCTAGATTGGCAGTGCTCAGAACTTTTGAATCACTGAGAGAGCACTAACAGCTGAACGTCGCTGAGGACTCATAATAGATTACTTGCGAAGTGCATTGTCCATCTTGCATACATAACTCCATATGCCCTTTGAGAAAGCCAACTTTGCCATTTCCACATTTAAACCAGCATCCTCTTGGTTAAACATTTTAATCTCGGAAGCATTTTGACGACCGGGCATTGTAATTTTGAAGTGAACAAGAACAATAAGTCTAATAGTTTCAAAGTCCATGCCCAAGCAACAAGAAGTGCAATATGTCCAAATGGGAAACGGATAGTTACTCTAATCAATATGCTTTCATGATTGAGAACACCATACCATATGACAACAATCTTATTCTTCCAAAGATCAAGCTATGTTCATCAATGACTGTTTTCAAAATGACTGTTTTCAAAATTACTGTTAGAAACCTTTTATGTATGTTCTAAGGGTATTATTTTCTTTTCAATTTAGTGGGTAAATAGAATTAGGGATCAAGAACGTTAAAACTGTTTTCTCAGATTTAATAGAATGTTTTCTTCTCTCTTGCCTGTTAACATGGTATCAGAGTAAGGTTTAAGAGAGAAACCCTAGAATTTAGAGAGGAAAATTGGAGGGCGTTGTAGCAGAAGAAAGTTTGTGTTGCGGCATCGTACGGACATCGTACGGACTGGCACAGGACTACGTGAGAGTTCACGCCCTGATTGTCGGCTTGCGCTGTATGGAATTATACGAACATCGTATGGATGTGTATGGAAAATTGTACGAATAGAATCGTGCCTGCTGCTGGTGAGTTGGTCTACGACAAAGAACGTAATTTGTTGAGTAATGTGCAGTGTTTTTCCCTCTATTTGGTGCTTCTATGCATAATCTGTGAAGTTTCTGGGTTTGGTAGTAGTTTGTGAAGTGTTAGTGTGAGGACCTCTGTGTGAAGAAACATGGGAGACAATGTGGAGCCAAAAGCCATTGTGCCCCTTATTCCTCAACAGATTACAACTCATAAGTTAAATGGTAGTAATTACTTGCGATGGTCAAGAGCTGTTAAGTTGTTCTTTTGGAGTCAAGGAAAGGAGGATAATTTTACGGAAGTATCTAACAATCAAAAGTGGAGTCGTGAATATGCTCAACTTGTTCCTTTGTTGTGGAATTTTATGGAGCCTGAAATAGCTGATATGTGTGGTTATTCAAAAACTTGTAAGGAGATATGGGATTATGTTAGATTACTTTATTCTAGTAATCTCACATGCATTTATGGTGTATATGAAACATTTTTCAAGTTAGAGCAGGCAGAAAAATCTATTACTGGGTATTTTGCTGAGTTAAAGCACTTGTAGGAGGAGCTAAATATTATCCAGCCAATTTCTGCCGATGTCCGTATAATGCAAAAATAGAGAGAGCAAATGGTTGTCATCAAGTTTTTGACAGGCTTGAATCCAGAGTTTGAGCCAGTGAGAGCTCAAATCTTAGGGCGAGCTGATCTCCCTTCACTTGCTGAAACATATGCTCGACGTACTTCCTCCAGCAACTCTTCAAGCCACACTGTGCCTGTAACATTCCAAGTTTTTCAGGAGCAAAAACATAAAATTAGAGGGACCAAATTCTAAAGAAATGCTAGTGTAAGGACTATTTGGCAAAGTCACCATCTTCATTACCTATCAAGGAAATATACATTCGCGCCCTCCCCTAAATCCATCCCTGAGAACAGGGGAGTGGGCAAACGGTTGCAGCCACGATCAAGAGACCCCGAAAAATCCGTTGCCAAATGAAAATATCTCAAAATTTTTGACTTCGTATAGCAAATGGTCGGAGCTTATAAGAGTGTTGTTTCTTGTTTGGAAGAGAACAAAGAGGGGAAGAGGAGGAACAAAGAACTATAGACGAAGTCGGAACCGAAGTTTAATCCCGTCTTTCTCAGCCAAAGTGATCCCTTTAGCATCTAGGTAATCTGAAAAACTCTTTCCCATTGTTTTGTTCTTAGTTGCAATTTAGAGATAGATGGAGAAAGCTTCAATAGGTCGTTAATGGTGGACTCTTGTAGAGGGTTTAAACAACCAAAATATTTACATCTTTAGGTTGCTCATAACCTCAGGAAACTAAGGCATTTTACGGAATTTGATTCCGTAGAGCGGCTTGAAAGAAATCATGTTTCGAAGTTTCAAATTATTGTGATTTTTAAATAGAATTTTTGGGCTCGTTTCTCCACCTTTTTGTGTTTCGTTTGATTCCAAAACGTAGATTATACTTCAAAGTTTCCAAAGAAACAAAAAGAGCTGGATTTGAATATCTTTAGCTTGAGATATGAGTTCGTGAAGTCGGCCTCTTGAGATATTTGAAACTATCATGTTTTCACCTTAACAAATAGCAATTTCGGCCATGATTTTAGAACTGATTTCTTCATCTTTTGATGTTCTATTTATTCTAAACTATAGGTCGTGGTTAATCTTTCCGGGGACACCAAGAACTCCCGATTTGGAGGTCTATGGACCGAGATACAAGTCTTCAAAATTGGCCTCTCGAACAACCCGAATCTGTCCCGTGATTAAAACCAAATTTTGAGCCACATTTTTGTACCGAATCATCCATCTTTTGAACCAGTTTTTATGCCAAAATTGTAGTTCGTAATACAAGCTTTTCATAGATACTGAGAACACCAGATTTTGTGGCTCGAGGAGGGAGGACCGACCGTTCAAATTTGATTGATCGTGTAGCCTGGCACGGTAAAATTCCAAACGAGTAGAAACCTTAAAAGGCCCGTTTGGCCTGATCTGTGCTCTGATTTCAATTATTTTTACACTGTTGATCTCATAATTGAATTTACTATTTTCTATGATATTTTGGGATTTTTATGAATTATTTTATTTTTCATGAATTTTTCGAAAATAATGAATTTTATCGATTCTAGACATTATAAAGTTATTGCTTATCCCAAAATACCTTATGGTAAAAATTTGTGGAATTTTATCGATTTGAGGGTCGGTTAGATATTTTATCATTTGAGGAATTTTAGGACTGCTTAAGATATTTCATAATATTTGTATAGTAATGTACAATTTCAATTCTAGGTTCTTATTCTGATTCAGATTGAGGCCGTGAGCTCTTGATTACGGGATAGTTAAGGTAAGCAATTTGGGACTCACTCAATTGTTGTTTTATGCACATCATAATTATTATTCTGAAACTGTTACATTTAAATGAAATAAGCATGAAATATGATTTATGATTTTGAAAATGAGGATCAAGTATCGAAAGATTATTGAAGTGCAATTTTATTGAAAAATGCATAAATTGTTTAACGATCGAGTTATTGATTTCATGTATTTTGAGAGATAAGTTATTTCTGTAAAATTATCTGAATTTATTGATTTGTGAAAATTTATTTGGATTTGAATGGTATTATGATTTTGATTTGAGGCTCATTTGTCTACTACGTACCGGGTATTGCAATACGTTGAACGTGCTAGCCAGCGAATTATCTGGGTCGAACCAGCAACTATACCGGCAGAATCTCTGGGTCGGACTGGCGACTATACCGGCAGGTCCGTGTGACAGGATGAAGTGTCACTGTAGTATCAAAGACAATGAGTGTAAAATGTCTGAATCTGATTACGAAATTTCTGAATACTGTAAAATGTCTGAATGAGCCATGTGACTTGAAGTTATTATCTGAACGATTTATGGATATTCTAAAAATATTTTCGAAATGTATCTCTTTTTGAAGGATGAAACTTTGACTTTTAAGAATTGCAAAGGATTGTGTCGAACTACGTGTTATAATTGAGAAAATATTTATGTGGATGCTTGATCTGGTAAAAGTGAGAAGCGGTTACTTATTGAGAATGTGGAGCTCATCCCTTTATCCTATTATTTTTTTTTCCAGATCTAGAATCAGAAGAAATCTAGGAGAGTAGCAACTAGTTGGGTCACTCGGGGATCAGGTACCCAAAAGATCGTTTGGATTCATTCGTACATGAATTCTATTTATCGGACATGAAAATTATTGTTTCTCATGAAGAGGAAAATTCAAAAATACTATGAATTAAAAGTATGTAAGTTGGCTTCGTTTACTATGGACCAAGTCGGGTCTATTAGTGAACAGTCACGAGCCCATTCTTTGGATCGAAAATGGGGCGTGATAGTGCCTGTTAGTGAGAAGTCGGCATTTCTAACAGAATCTTATGGAAGTCATAAAGGTGGGAGAAGTTTTCGTGGAAGAGGTAATCTTGGTAGTAGAGGACGTGGTAGAGGACCACCTCGCAAGTGCACTCACTGTGGGCTTGATAGCCATACCTGTGAATGGTGTTGGGGTTTAGTCGGTAAGCCATCTCGAGTAGCTAATGTTGTTGATGCTGAGACAATGGAGCTGACTAATTATTTAGAGTCAGAGCTTGAGAAATCTAAGATGGTCACACTATCTGCAGAAGAGTACTCCAAATTCCTTCAATACCAGGCAGCCCAAAAGGCAACTCTTCCTACTGCTTCTCTTGCTCAATTAGGTAACCCTACAGCCTGTCTAAGCCACTGTCCTAGCTCTTCTACTTCGAAACCTTGGGTTATTGATTCTGGCGCCATAAATTATATGTCAGGTATCTCCCATTTGTTTTCAAATCTTTGTTATTCTGAGTCACTTCCTAGCATAACCTTAGCAAATGGGTCTACTACTGCGGTTAGTGGGATTGGAACCATCCAACCTAATCCATCATTCTCTTTGTCTTCAGTCTTATGTATTCCTAAGTTTCCATTTAATCTTATGTCTTTTAGTAAGCTCACTAAATCTTTAAATTGTTCTGTCACATTCTTTCCTGGTTCTGTTGTTATCTAAGATTTGAAGACGAAGAAGATGATTGGCGAAGGGTGTGAATCTAATGGTCTCTATTATCTCAAGGAATTTGCTTCTCCAAATGCCTGCTCCGTATCCATTTCACCTTTGCAAATTCATTGTCGTATTGGTCGTGCATCTCTAGAGAAGTTGAAGATATTGGTACCTAGTTTGACTCATGTTTCGTCTTTAAAATGTGAATCACGTCAATTAGGAAAGCATCACCGTGTTCACTTTCCTTCTCGTGTTAGTGGTCGAGCATCAGCTCCATTTATGGTGCTACATTCTGATATTTGGGGCCTGAGCCATGTTGTCTCAAAGTTAAGTTTTTGATATTTTGTTACATTTGTTGATGTTTACTCAAGGGTACTTGGCATTATCTAACGAAAGATTGTTCTGAGTTATTCTCTATATTCGACTATTTCTGTGCCGAGGCTCAAACACTGTTCAATGTGCCTATTCGAATTCTTTGTAGCGATAATGCACAAGAATACTTTTCCACTACTTTCAATACTTTAATGGCTGATTTTGGTATTGTTCACCAATCTTCTTGTCCTCACACTCCACAACAAAATGGAGTAGCTAAAAGAAAGAACATGCACCTCCTTGAAATCACTCGTTGTTTATTGTTCCAAATGAATGTTCCAAAATCCTTTTGGGCTGATGCAGTTCTTACAGCTTGTTATCTTATAAGTAGATTGCCTTCCTCCATATTAGACGGTAAATCTCCTCATTCAATTCTTTTTCCTCAAGAGTGTCTATTCAGTTACCTCCTCTTATATTTGGATATGTTTGTTTTGTCCACCAGCTTTGTCCAGGTACAGATAAGTTAGATTCTCACGCCCTCAAATGTATATTCCTAGGATATTCTCGCTCTCACAAAGGGTATAGGTGTTTTAGTCCTAGTTTGCATAAATTTTTCACTTATGCTGATGTTACTTTCTTTGAGTGTAACCCGTTTTACACCGAGTCTCATAAGTTTCAGAATTAAATGATCATTTCCCTCCAACCCTTCCCATTCCATGTCCTGTTGTTGACACTTCATCTTCATCTACATCTATTGCTTCCATGCCTATTCCTCCTACTTTGCAGGTTTACAGTTGGCATCCATGTTCAGCTGCACCGGTATTTTCACCTTTAGATTCACATGCTCCGCCAATCGTTGCATCCCCTTCAAATTCAAATCCCGTTTCGACTTATTTAGATCTTCCCATATCAACCCATAAAGGTAAACGTACCTGTACTTTACATCCCATATCCAACTTTATGTCATATAACTATCTTTCTCCATCATATTTTTCCTTTGTTACCTTGTTATCATCCATACCTATTCCTTGAAGTCCTTCTAAGGCCATGTCTTATATTGGGTGGAAAGCATCTATGGATGAGGAAATAACTGCTTTAAAGCAAAATGGTACTTGAAAATTGGTAGAACTTCCTACAGGGAAATCTACAGTTAGCTGCAAATGGGTGTATACTATCAAAGTCAATCCTGATGGCACTGTGAATCATTTGAAAGCATGACTCGTGGAAAAAGGGCACACTCAGAAGTATGGTGTGGATTATTCTGAGACTTTTTCTCCTATTGGTAAAGTGTCTTATGTTCGCTTGTTTATTTCTCTTGCTACTACTTTTCATTGGCCATTATATCAACTGGATGTTAAAAATGCTTTCTTACATGGAGATCTTGAGGAAGAAGTTTACATGGAGCATCCTCCAGGCTTTGTTGCTCAGGGGGAGTCTCAGTTAATATGTTGTTTGAAGAAATCATTGTATGGGTTGAAAGAGTCTCCTCGAGCATGGTTTGACAGATTTAGTGAGAGTGTGACTAAATTTGGCCCTCAAAGATGTGGAGTTGATCGTTCGGTTTTCTATCGTTGCTTAGATTTGGGTAAAATATGGTTTATTGTGTATGTGGATGATATAGTGATTATTGGTGATGATCACAGTGGCATTCAAAGACTGAATTTACTCTTACAAAGTCAGTTCCACACTAAAGACTTAGGTCAACTACGATACTTCATGGGTATTAAGTTGCAAGAGCAAAATCAAGTACTTTTCTATCACAAAGAAGTATGTTTTTGATTTGTTGACTGAAACAAGAATGTTAGGATCAAAACCTGCTGATACTCCTATGGATCCTAATACTAAGCTTGTAGTTGATCAAGGAGAATTGTTAGATGATCTTGGAATGTGCAGAAGGCTAGTTGGGAAGTTAAATTACTTAACAGTTACTCGACCTGATCTTTGTTTTGCCACTAGCATAGTCAGTCAATTTTTATGTTGACCACGGACAAGTCACTGGGAAGCTATTCTACATATTCTACGATATCTTAAGAACGCTCCTAGTAGAGGCATATTATATCAAGATCATGGTCACACTCTCATACAAGGTTTTACTAATGCAGATTGGGTTGGTTCTCCTTTGAATAGGAGGTCAACTACAGGATATTGTATTTTTGTTGGTGGTAATATGGTTTCTTGGAAAAGTTAGAAACAATATGTGGTGGTCAGATCTAGTGCAGAGTCTGAATATAGAGCTATGGCCCATGCTATTTGTGAGTTGATACGGTTGAACAGTATGTTGCAGGAGCTTGATGTTGAACATTCTCAGCCTATGGAGTTGATGTGTGATAACAAAGCAGCCTTGTATATTGCATCAAATACGGTATTTCACGAGAGAACAAAGCACATCAAAGTTGATTGCCACTTTATTTGTGAGAAGTTGCAGACAATATAATAAAGACTAGTCATGTTGCCCCTGACAATCAGCTCGCCGATCTATTCACGAAGTCCTTGCGGGATATTCGAGTTGATTATATTTGTAACAAGCTGGGAGCCTATGATATTTATGCTCCAGCTTGAGGGGGACTGTTGGAAACCTTTTATGTATGTTCTAAGGGTATTATTGTCTTTTCAGTTTAGTGGGTAAATAAAATTAGGGATCAAGAACGTTAAAACAGTTTTCTCAGATTCAATAGAATGTTTTCTTCTCTCTTGCCTGTTAGCAATTACAACAATAGCCAGCTCCAACATCTGGATTGGAAGGAAAAATGTAAAAGAGAGTAGGCATCAGAACTCACCTTTCCTGATTCTCCATCCAGATCTGAAGTATCCAATGCGTACAAACTCCCTTTGTCACGGTGCTGATGGATGTTCACATTCTTGTTAGATTATTTAAGGAAGAATTAGCAAGAGGACCAAGAAATCCCAAGAGATATTCCAAAGAGTATCATCCAGCAAAGTTTCATAATCAAATGCAGAACCTACTCACCCAACATAGCTTTCCAACTTACACCAGCCACTATGTTGGTCCCTTTGCAGTTGATTGCTGTGGTATTTTGACATTTGTCAACATTGAATTCTTATTACATCTAGTGTAGAAAAATGTAAGGTGATTTACATATTCAAATGCTTAGAGCTTGACTAAAGAGAACCACTAAAATGTACCAGCACATCACAAATCCTCTGCTAACTCCAACAGAACAGGGGGCTTATCTTCTTTGTCACTTTTATCTGGCTAATTCATACTTAAGACTTTACATAGAAGGGGAAGAAACAGGATAAAAATGCTAGGAGGAAATGCAGATAAAGAATATGGAAGTCCAAACGTCTAGATAACAAAAGTCACCCCATCAGATGTGCAACAATTTAGAAATCGTTATTAGACAGACCTTTTGATTGACATCATTATAGCAATCAAACCAACTATTACTTAAAGTACAAACAGAATGGCCAAGCAGATAGAAAAAATCTTTTCAACAGACAACTTCTCTCTCTGTGCTTTCATGATGTAGACAAGGCAAGGCCACAAGAGGGGGGAGCAGGAATGCTCTTGTGCCTCAACCTCTCAAGCAACTTCTTCATTTCCTCCACGTCCTGGTTGGCCTTTGTTTCCGCCTTGACCCTCCTCTCTGCTTCCAGCTTTGCAATCCTCCAGGATGCTTCGGCCATCTCAAGGGCTGCCATGCACTTAGCTCTCTCCTTCTCCCGTGACTGACTCTGCAGCTTCCTGAGCGAGCCGAGCCTCTTCCAGCATCCGCTCTTCTTCGAGTATCCAACGTTGCAGTTCCACTGCCTGAAGTTCACACTTCAGTAACACAGTACCGTGACACATAATTTCAATTAAACTATTGTACTTTCGGTTCGAGCATTTGTAACTGAACATTTAAACTCTTTAAGGAGTTGCAACATCAGTCCACAGAGTTGCAATCTCAGTTCAATGAGTTGTAGAAGTTTTGTTATAACTCTCTTGTAAGCTTTTTAAGCCTGACTGTACCGTACTGTATATTTTCCCCAAAAAACATATTGTTTCTGCCAGGTACCTTCTTTTGTGCTATGAGCGCTTCTTTGCAAGCTGTGCTGTACATCTCCATCGTTTGCTTCAGCTCCAGCCTTAGTCTCCTTATCTCATTTTCCACTTCATCCTATGCGTTCACTGTAAATAAAGCAAGTTATGACTGCATTCACCATTGGATTCTGATCTGATCATTGTAAGATATCAAAGCTAAGCTCAATTTCTCCAAAAAGTTCTCATTACCATGGGCTGCGATGAGTATGAACATGAAATTCTTTTTCTTTCATCCGAAACTGATGAGAAACCATGCACTGGACTGGCGTCGTTCCACCTGTAACCCGAGCGGATCAATAGACTATCTGGGCTGGTAGAGATTCTGGATGACAGTGCAGAGTCGATTTCATCATAGAGAAACAATGAGCGGTCACTGCTCGGCCTTCCAGAGCTTATAAAAGAGATATCAGTTTCCGAATCTGAAATGTCCCCGTAATTCGAAAGTCGCCCTTTAAACAGCGGTGACCTGTTTTATTGGCAAATGAACTCAAACCTAAGTTGTCTGATGCTTGCAAAGTGAGTTCAAATCCAAAGTTAATTAGTTTGAAGAATATTGTTGTTAGGGAAAAAATTGTTTCTGGGTGAGTTCGAATCTGCAGTTGATTAGCTTGTAGTATATCATTTTTGGGAAAATGTTTTCAAGTTCTCTCCTGTGTTCTCTTCTGTAGTTTCATGATATTTTCTCCAAGTACATGAAAATGATTTTTCATCCCACCTGGCCAAACACAGGAAAAGAAAAAGCCTTTTTTCCAAGAAACTATTTTCTCATAAAACATATTTCCGACGAAAATGTGTGGCATAGAGCAGAGGAAAACTTAAAGACTTACTTAATGGGGTCATCTTGCATGTCGGGAGGCTTCTTCGGACATCTTTCTGCAGTGACTAAAACGACTCAGATTGTGCGAATTAACCGTTTATCTCATTATGAGCGAGATGATGGGTGCAATTTACGTTTTACTGGTTCAACATAAAAACGCAGATCACCTCTTATGCTGCTGGTGAAGTTTCATTTGAAGCCTTTTTGTTGTTTATTCACGTTCTCTATTTGTTCAAGTATGGGTGAGAGAGAAGGCGCTGCACGGGCAGCGTTCCTCATCGAGGACACCTTTCCTTTGGAGATGAAAAATACGTTGCAGAAATCCGGTGCTGCTTTCAATACGCTGCTCAAAATCTGCGATGACTTAAACCTGCTTCCGTGGAAATTATCAGCAGTCACTAATTAACTTGAGAATAGACCCTGAAACTTAAAATGACCAGAGAGGATGCAAAGTTCGGAATTGAAAGGCTATTACCTCATAAATCCATGCCGGGTCGATGCACCGAAGACCAAGTATTCAATTGCAGCATACGTCACGTAATCTGTGAGGGCCTTAGCCACGTCCGAGCCTTCAAAGTATGACATCAAAGCAATGCATCTGACTCAGCATATATTGAACCAGTGAGAAACTAATGTCGGGGAACTCGAAAAGGGAATACAGAAGCCCAATATTGGCATTGAGGTAGATGAAGAAACGATAGCACTAGTGGCAGAAATGGCAGGACCGGGGTCGGGAACTGTGGGACTCACATCTTTTCGTGTGCAGTAACAATGGAAGGTGAGGAAGAGATCCTTTGTTAGCTTCTCCAGCAGCTGCTTGCATGGAGACAAGGAGCCTCTGTCTCCATTGTTATTGGAAGACACAGGATAATACACCGCTGGAAATAGACGGTAGAGAAATCAGTTACATTCCGGAAAGGGTTCTTATGAATTTTCTCATCTCCTAGCTGGAGAATTTCTACGGTCAATGGAACTGAATATGACATCCAGAAAACAACTCGTAGTCCTAAGTTCTTTGAGCCGTTTTCTGGATGTCCCTGACTCATAGCTCACTTGCTCCAGCCAAGCCGAACATGATGATCACCATTGTTTGGCAGCTGTCGTCCTACACAGTTGACACCGCTGCCCACAACCATGGCCGCTGTGGTGTCATTGGCCATGTTTCGAGTGGCCTTAGATTCTATTATTCAGAGCTATAACCTATTCCGTACTTCATCACTACAGCCCCAAAGGGGAAAAATGAAAAATAAGGGGGAAACCAATCACCGCTTTGAGGGTATTTTTCAGAGAACTGTTTTCCTTAGGGAAAAAATTTGTCATCGTCCAAGACTGACGGTAAAGCATTATATGGGAGGGAGACGTACAGGAAGCAGGTGAACTGGTGGAGGAAGGATCATTGTGATGGAAGACGTGGATGAGAATGACAGTTTTGCCCTTGGAGAGGAGGTTCTCAGCGGCCCATCTGATGGCATGTTGGCTCCCTTTGTCCCTGTCGATGGCCACCGCCACCAGCCCAGCCACTGCCCCTTTCTTTATCCATCCGCCGGAGCTGCCTTTGCTGTTCCACATTCTCCCTTTCTCCTTCCTAATTTGCCCTTTCTTGAATGCTCACACCTTCAATCTGTTTCATATGCTCATTGCCCACCCTGAGATACAGAGACCTGAGAGAGCGTAATTTAATTTTGACCAAAATGTCTACTGTTTAATCTAAACTCTCTCTCTCTCTCTCTCCATTAGCAATCAGAATTCGAAGCCTTAACCGGTCAACTATCACAAACCATCCATACATGGAGAGCCAGATTGAGATAAATCTCTCCCTTCTTCCTCTGTCTTATTTAGAAATGTCTAATTTTGAGAGGAGTCTCAATAGCAAATGGACTCTCCACAGAACTTGCTCCTTAAAAAGAGACTGCCTATATCAAGAATTGCCTTTTCAAACTCCCTTTCCCTAATTTTTCACCAGGATCTGTCTGATTCCAATTGCAGTACATCATCAGTTAGGCATGTGAAAGTACATAGAGGAAAGATCAATCGATCAACCATCATAGTGCAATGAGTGCTATTGATCCTTGAATCTTTGCCCCGACAAACAACCATTGCCTGTCATAATTTTTTCTAGTTAAGAAGCTCATGCATGGTGCCATCTGATAATTGCATTTCATCTATATTACTTAATAACAAATGTGAATCGTATTCTCTCAGACAAGTCAGACCACACATTGCTCGTGATCATTTTGTCTACTTAAAACACAAACTCATCTGTAACAGAATATTGCTTTATTTACTTTTGTATAGGGATAATCACCGTTGTTACATCAGTAATATGACACATGCTCCAGTCCGACCATTGTTTTAGCAAAGGATGAAACTGCAGATAATGCATGGAAACATATTATTGCTGAATATGAGGCCAGGGGAAACAACCCTCGTCTGCCTTATTTATTATACCATGTTATGAACACGACAACCTATGTTAATATCTATTGATGCTCAGCAATGCTACTTTTTCCCGGTATTTAGCTAGGGCCCACATCGGGTATATGTTCCTATAACTCCATATTGTAACATGCTGTTCTTATTGAACACTCTTGTGATTTCCTGAACACAAACCTCCAGTTTTAACAATACCAACATGAAAAGACAAGCAAAAACTTTAAGAGATCCTAGACATTGTTAAGTGTCTTTTTTTTTTCCTTAGAAAAACATTTTGCTAATGGAATTTATTTTGTTTGGAAGCATCCAAAATTGAGCTTAACAAAGGTCCCTATGTAAGATTGGAAACAAGTTATTTTCTCCATATTCTAAATGTTCTTTCTAGTTAAGCATAAACATTTTTAACCTGATTTCAATTAATTAGTTATATTTGCAAACTTGCTAGGGAAATCTCCATTTTCTAGTTGGGAGTTGATTAGCAGCTTTGCTGCTCGATGAAGAGGAGTTGGGTCTCTCTCTGCCTGATAATATTTAGAGGTTACTGAAATTTTAGAAAAATTCACATAAGAGATGATTGATACAACTTTAAATTAATAGAGAAACCATGTGAAGCTTACCTGCCTCGAATGAATCAAACCCATCAAACCCCATGCTGTCTGCACCAAATTCGATGTGTTGCCTTCAAGGGGCACGTATTCCTACAATACATTTTGGTTGTGCATTTTTGAATATCTGGGTTTGAGATTTCAAGGTAAAGTAAGCACCTCAAACTCACACTCAGACTACCTTTCTTGGGCACTGAGGTAGCTCTCGCCCCACCCTCCATCTTCACACTGGATCTGAAGAAGAAACCCAACAGCTTTGCGCACAACTGTACAATTATCATAGGTCTTGCCGGTCGCTGTTAGTCCTCCTAGAGCAAACCACGTGCCATATGTAGAGCAAACTCCCCATGAACCATAACTATAGGATTAGTTCCCCTTGAATTAGTATCTTAAATGAGTGAAATGTTTTCTAAAAAATCTTGAGGGACAAAAAAAGAGAATAAGACAAGCATACCACGAACCAGTGGGCGTTTGTGTACTCTCAACATATCTTGCAGCATTTGTCACAAAATTATCAATCTCCCTCTTTCTGTGTAGCGGGTATAGTTTCCTGAACAACACTAAAGCTTGGATAGCTGATGAAGTGAACTCTACATACTCATGCTCAATAATAGCATTAGCAAAAACTTCGGTGGGATTAAGGAGTTTCTGAATAATGGAAAGCATAAAGTAAGAAGGTAGAGAAGTGAATAATTAAGAAAGTGTTTGGAATAGGACAAGGGAAATTAAAACAACTTCATTATGTGAAGTACTTACTTCCAACCAATTCTGAGCTCTTACAAGCTCCCACACTGCTAACCCACCATTTTTATTCTGTTAAGAATTAGAGGTTTGGAGTTTTTCAATTCAGCACCAAACCCTTTGAAAATTTCATAATAAAATAATTCCACTAGTAATGTTGACCATTTTCAAACTTGTAGAGACAAAAGTATGTTGACATCATCATAGAGCCGCTCGGATTCTATCTTCTTCCCAATAATTTCTGGGGGCATTAGTGAGAAAAGCAGGCACCACTGCATAGGAAAGTACTAGAAATGATGAGAAAATTGTAGCCTAGGTTGGATGAAATGAAAATTCTTGAATGGCCTGATTTCTAAAGGACTAAACAAAATTATCATTACTTTTAAAGCTTCAGCAGTGCAATCCGAGACTTGCCACCCATGATCTTGGTCAAATAATATCCACGATCCTTTAGAAATATGTCGATACATGCTCTTAAAGTCCACAGAAGGGTTACCCCTGACCTTAAAGATTCCAAGTAATAACAACATTGGATCAATTTTATTTAATTCATCCCATCAGAGCGAGGGGAAGATTCATTCTCCATAACTAAGGCACCAAGCAAATTACCTGAGATTTTTTTTATTATGAAATCATGCCCTCTTACGAGTATTGGTCCTATCTCATCAGTAAGATTACATGCAAGCAGTGCTTGGATGACAAAACCTGTGTCCCACTCTTGGCTTCCACTACTCTACAAATAATGTAAGGAGACAAAAATAGAGCCTTAGTAAGGAGAAAGTCTTCAATGGAGCAGTCATATCACGTAATCAATGCTGATGTGGTATAACCGTCCAATCAAGATTCACCATTTATATATTTGTCCAATTAGGGTTCACCAATTATTTGGTTTTTTAATAAATTTTTACCATTTATATTTTTTTATTTAGGATTCACCATTTATTAGAATTTTTTATATTTTTAAAGACTTTTTAGGATTTAATAACCATAACTGTATAATTATTGATTACATGTCAAGTTCTGATTGGACTGATATATTACGTCAGCGATATGACTGCTCTACTGAAAACTTTCTCCTTAGTAAGCTAAGTACAAACTTTAAAGAAAATGATCAATTATTTATAGCAATTTATTTTGAATCCATTTTGAAATCAAAGAACCCTGACCTTTTTTCTTCATTCCATCTTCAGCAATCTAAAGGTAACCTGGGATCCTGGCAACATGCTTCTTGAAGTAATCTCCATTCGGGTCATCCACGCAACAAGCATGCATGTAGAGTACCTGTTTGGGAATAAGAATTTGAAATATGAGTTAAGATGCTATCTGGCTATACTATTGACAGGAAAGAGCTTATTTTTCACATGACCAATCCATCACCTTCTCAACACATCCAATAGCAATGTATCGACTATTCTCATCTTCGTAATGACAATGTTTCATGGTCACTTGCAATTGCCTTCTTTCTCAACTTGTTAAAGGGCCAGTGATTGAGGAGTGGCTCCGTGAATACATATAGACTATCCCAGAGCAGGTCTTGCATTAATGGATGGGGATAGTAGATATCTTCCTACAAAGAGAAACCATCTCAGATCTACCCTTTTCTTCTCATTGTTGTGATGGATAAAAGAAGATGATTTGTGAGCAAACACACCTTGGCACGATGATGAGAAACTTTTCGCCAGTTGATTGTATCATAAGGTTGAGCGTGAAGCTCTTCTCTTAATTCTTGGACAAGAGGGGTGCTTGGACCCACAAAATTCTTACCATACAAGTAAGACATGGGCATGTAAACCATTCGGCAGTGGCACCACATTTTGGCTGCATATTCTCATTTATAGGACTTCGAACTAGAGAAAACATATCATTGCAATAAAAAGTGACGGAGTCAAGCCAACCTGGGTGCACGGGAAGGAATGAAGGAAGGATCCAAAATTCTAGGGGCATGGGGTTGCTCCCGGACCAGTCGAAAACTCCCAAAATCTACACTCCAAATGGATATAATTAGATCAATCTATATTTCCTTTATAAACACTTAGTAATGGATTCAATTTAAAACTAAATTGGTGCTTTGCTTGTCCCTAGCCACCATTCATTTTCCTCTCTTGTTTTCTCTTCGATTGTATTGATCGATACTAACTTGAAAGCAATCCAATATCTAAGCTACAAACCAAAAAAGGTAAAAGAAAGGGACATCCAATTGAAGGACATACTGAGAGCCAAGTCTTGCCCCATGAGGGAATGTAGATAACACTGCCGTGGTCGAGGATCCACTTACGTGTTCTAGCACAGGCATTGTCTTGGCCGCCATCAGGGCTTTCTCCAAGGATACGAATGCACACGTAGCTTAAAGCTGTGCAAAACATAGTACTATGTCCCTCAATGTGCAATCCCCAGCCACCATCTTCATTCTGCGATTACAAGCCATCATAAACTCAAGTTTCCCTAAACACAAGTTATGTTGATTGTAAGCATGAAAGATTTCAACTGAAATCTACTGTTATTTTCAAAAGCATATATCATGCATGCATACATATGTACTTATATACACACATACGTACATACATAAACAAATACTAAAATACATAAAGATATATACATACAAGTAGATTGAACATAAAAAGAGAAAAAACCTCCACTGATTCTTATATATGAAACCTGATGGTAGTAAATGTAGCGAAGGATTTCTTTACGATGTTCTACAGGAAAGATCGTGTGGAAGTGCCATGTTATGTAAACACATATTACCTGCAAGTTTTCAGAACATCAAATGGTTAGCAAAGTTTGCTGTTACACTTAATAATTAATCAGGTCAAGGAGCTTACCGGGGGTGGCAGCAAGAATAGATGGCCGACATTCTCAGCTGGCCAATGCCCATCGCTTGCCTGCAGGGCAGAGAGAAGTGGACTGCCCTCCTTAATGTTGTCGTCACCGTGTCATAAGTTATCTCCTCCTTTTCCTTCACCCGCACCGGCGGGATTGTCTACTTGAATTTGTTCTCCCTCAGAAACTGCAATCAGCATTAGGGGATGGTCTCCATGTAAAGAGTGGGGAGTGGAGTTTTGGTAGCTCAAACAAAATATACAAAGGAGGAAGAGGGAATAAAACAGGTACAATAAGTCCCGTTGGTGAGATCGAACCCAGGACGTCTAGGTCAAGGGATGAGATAGTACCAACTATAACAAACCTTCTTTTCTATGATTATGTATGATCACATCTAGTACATGGGAATCACATTAAACGAAATGAAACATAATGAGGCTTTTATCACCGCATTTCAATTTTTTTTATTTAACTAGTAATTTAAGAGATAGTGATATATATTTCATTTGATAATTTTTTTAGGTAAATCGCTTAGAAGTCATGTGGATATATATGAAATTATCCATATTGTCTTTTTGTTGATAACCGAGGTATCCGAGAGCCTTCCGGACCCGATTAGCGGTGGTTGCGACACTTTCTCCTCGGGAAAATTATCCATATTGTCAGTTACTTTATTTTTAGCCTAGAAAATCATGTGATTTGCTCTGTTATCCCCATTTTATCATCCATCAATTTTTTGCACTAACGACTTTAATTTTCTCCAATAAGTCCTACGTGTAATGTACAAGACACGTGGCAATATATACTGCAGTCACATTAATAAATCAATAATTAACAAAAATTATAAAAATTGGGCAATTTCTAAAAAATTGGAAAAATTAAGTATGATTCTCAAAAGTTATAATATAAAAAAACTAAGAATTTGGAAAATTACAAAAGATTAGAAAATAAAGTAAATCTAAAAAATTAAAAATTTAAGGGAAAATTATAGAAAATACAGAAAAAATTATTTAAATTGCAAAATAATCAAAAATACAAAAAATAATGAAAGAAAAAATAGAAATTCAGAATCTAAGGAAAACTTTTAAAATCTTTAGAAACTTAAGTAAATTAATAAAAAGTTTAAAAATTGTCATAAAATTAATAAAAACTTTAAAATTCTACTTAAAATTTCAAAATAAATAAAATTTAGAAACTTTTACTATTAAAACTTACAAAAATAAAAAAAAATGAACAAAGTTTATACTACTTTTAAAATACTGAATGAAATTTGACATTACAATAAATATAATTTTTAGAAAAATTAATAATTAAAATAAAATGATGAATATATAAAATACGAATTGAAAATATACTTTACTAGATGTTGAGATATATGCATTTATGATTCCTTAGTAATATTTGAATTTTTTAGTCTTAATGCAGTAAAGAACTTTTTATATCAGATGACTTGTAACTTATGCATATGTTTATTTTGTTTCTCAGAGTAACCATTTAATAATTATTAATTCGATTAAATCAAAATAACAGAAAGGTAAAGGGAATTCACCAAGTTAAGTGTTTGAAATGCATCTCACACTTGACTTTTCTCTGTTTTCTGAATGTTATTAGCGCCTCTTGTTGATTTGCTAAAAGGCTTGCTTGCAGTCTTTTAAAATCGTTGATCCAAAAAATTTTGATACTAGAAAAGAATTCAATTTATATTCACAAGAAAACACTCATTTTTGTTATCCCATGTATTTGGTAAACTGCTGGTCGGTTACTAAATAGATCCACGAGTCTATGAAGAAACGAGACAAAATGGAAATGAACTGACATATTCGACTTATCGATTAACCCTTTTATTTTTAAATACAACATTTTCATTGTACTAAGATTCTTATCTCATTATAGGTAATGGGTCGCAGTTTATATATAATAGGGATGGAACCAATTAATACTATCCTGAATAAACCAGTTACTCGAATAATAAATAAGCAGGTATATATATATATCCATCGTATATCTTCTTCTTCTATTACTTTAAGGGAGAAAATGATAGTTTTGGTCTCTCTTTCTATTTCCAAAACTACCCTCCATCTTAATTTTTTATATGATAGCTCTTGGTCCTTTATTGTCATTTCAATTATTTCCAAAACATATATTTCATTCACTACCCTTTTTTCTTCACGGCAATTTTAGTTTAAAAATGTGTATGAATCTGTCCACAGTCACGATTATCTGAAACTATTTGTTGACGGGATGTCACTTTACCGTCATATTTTAGTACATTTAATCATCAGAAAAGTTTTAGTATGTGGAAATGGGGTAGTTCGGTTGATACGTATAACATCATTTTTATCTTTTTTAACTGTATTCGATTATGTTCAGTGTACGTAGCATGGGTGGTTTGCTAGTTTATTATTATATGGGAGGAGTGTGGTAACTTGTCTCACTTTTGAACTTTCAAATCTTCACATGAATAGCCTTTTTTTGTGTGTGTGGATTCATGAATAGTTTTTTGACCAAGAGAAAAAAGGATACTTAATTGCGGGCAAAGTCGTAAAATCAACGTTAAAACATAACTACGACCTAAAATTATTAACTACTTTCTTTTTCTAATTATATAATATACAAGTGTAAAACCTGCACTTCATAGTGAAAATATAAATTATTAAAAATATAAATATTTATGATTTGTTAAAATAGAATGATGGTGAAGAGAATATACAATGATGGAAGAGCATATATACTTCTAGCATAGATCATATAGTATGGGAAAGCAAATTACTTTTTAGATTTCTGCAAAAAGTAGAAGATCTTATTCGATCTTCTCATGCAGAAAATAAAAATAAAATGGAAAATAAAGAAAAGGAAAGACAGATAAAAAACAAAGAACGATGGAGTCGAGACTTGTGTGGGCCCCACCACACAGAAAAATTTTAAAAATGAAAAAAATTTCATATGAAGCAAAAGTCAAGAACGACGGTTGGAGGGTTGTGTAGGCCCCACTGCATAGGAAAAATTCAAAAAATGAAAAAATTAAATTTTAGGAAGCCGTCATGTGATGGCCTAAGAGGGTTGTAACCCTCTTTTACTATATTAAGAATATAGATGTTTATCTATTCATAGTTCATTCTATAAACTTAATAATATAATAAAAATTAATATTTAATTTTAAGATTATATAAAATAATTTTACAAAATAAAAGTGGTATGACTATATAATTGGCAATTCCATAAGTAATACGAGTTAGCATCTAGTCTATTACTATATGTGAGGAGGAAGCAGTTTTCATCCCGCTTTTTAGTTTCTTATTTTATCAATTGTGTATAAAAGTGGCTTTTTAATGACCATTCAAATGTATGATAGAACAGAGTATGATAGTAAATTTTAGATGTATAATCACTCATTCTCCACTGAGAAAATCTTAAATGGTCCTACCTCACGATGACATGGTGAGGAAGAACAAATCAAATTGTTTTGATTAGTGTTATTATGACAAGTGCTCGGATGAGTAACACTAATTTGCTCATTTGTCACATTTTGATTGGTGCTTCCTCACACAACGTGGTAAGGTAGGATCACCTAAGAGTTCCTCTTCTCCACCATTTTTCTCTTCACCACTTAATCCACTCTTCCTCTCCCCACAATTCTTCTCCTTTCTATATTTACTTGTAATTCTCACATTTTCTTACTTTCATTTTCATTAACAATCCATATGCTCAAATTAGGCACCCTAATTTCATTTAGAGTAAATTACATAAAAAGTAAGAGTTTTACTTTTTTGCTCAAAAAGCCAAACATTTCAATTCTTAAAAATGAAATTATTTGCTTCATTTTATTTCTAAATTAAACCAAATTTTTAAAATTTTAAAAATAAAATCACATGATTTATTTTTATTTGCAATTTAGGCCACACTTTTCATATTTGAAAATCAAAACCACATTATCTTATTTTACTATTAAATTAAACTAATTCATCTAATACAGTCTTCAAAACTTAGATAACTAGTATTTTATAACTTTTTTGTTCCTCACTAGGTAAAATTATATTAGAAATTTTCTTCAAATTTACTCTAGCTTTTTATATTTAAAGTTATCTTAATATTTTCTCATAACTAATATCTATATTTTAATATAATAAAAAACAGAGTAACAAGCCTTCTCCCATATAGCCACGCTAACCTTCTCTCCTGCTGCCAGGTCAACCGTTTCCCAAAAGCCTCCCTGCTTGGGCTTTCCGTTTCCCATTCAGCCGTTTCCCAAAAGCCTCGACGTCTCCCCTTCACTGTAGTCCTTTTTCTTAAATTTTTTTTATGCTGAGATGAACGCAGAGAGAGACGTCAGGACTCTCTGAATGAATGATAGCCAGAGCAGGAAGCTTTTTTCTACTCTGGCCCCGCCGTTCCAAAAGCTTTTTCCAGCTCTCTTGCGAGAATGGTAGCCAAAGCAGGAACCTTTTTAGCATAATTTGGAACCATCAACAAAAATATTTGTCTCAATTTTTCTTCTCGGCTAGACTGTGTCGTGGTGCTGCCTGTGTTTCTTCTGTAGCAGAGGGCAGGGGCTTCGACCAGTCTATCGCTGAGCGGATTCCATTAGTCTAGCCAATTTTTAGTCGCTTGACCTAAGGTAAGCGACTCTCTGATGTTGTTGTTGCTGTGGTCTGAACGTTGTTGCGGCGGTTTCTTGTTGTCGTGTGAGGTTAATTGGTTGCTTGAATTTTTCAGCTGTGTGAGGCGGACTATTCAGCTAGCTTGGGTTTTTTTTCTTTGTTCAGTCGACAATGGATGCTCCTTCGATATCCTCTGCCCACGTAAGAGCCTCTTAAAAACCAGACTCATGTAAGCTGATTTCTCCATATTTCACTTCAAGAACCTGTTTTCCATTTTAGCATAATTTGGAGCCAATAAAGGGGAAAAGAGGAAAACAAGATCTAATATTGGATTCGTTTCATGGAATGTAATTACGTGATTTTCAATTCCGTGAGTGGATTGGTCTCTGCAGTAATTACTGGTCTTATTATATTTGACTACATTGATTGATTTACATTTCAATTGAGGCTTTTCATTCCAAGGATGAATAGGTTCAGCCTCCCGAACTATAGCTAAAGCTCTATTCGTCTTGAATTGAGGTTTTTCATGCAAGCTAAAGCTTTGTTCGTTTTTTAAAATTGAGTCTTTTCATGGAGGTTAAAACTCTGTTCGTTTCTTGAATTGTAGGTTGAAAGCTCGCGCCCTCTCTCTTACCTCTTGGTATGGTTGACTGTCATTCTTCTTGATCAATAGCTGCCAAGGGTTGCAATTCTCCTTCTGTTGCCATTTGGAGAGGAGCTCTGCAGAGCAGCATGCAAGTCTGGATTTGTTGTTGTGGTTTTTCTTTTATTTTGGATTTGGCATTTGGATAGGTTGGTTCTCTTTTAGCTCTTTGCTTTTCTAGGTAGGATTTTCTTTTGTAGCTGGTAACACTATTTGTTTAATTTCTCCAGTTGTTCTATTTGATAAGGAATTGGAACTTAAAAGTCTTACTCTTGCTTGTCGTTTTTGTTTTGATAGAAACTATAAGAGTGAGCAGCAGTCCAGTGCAACTGATTACAACAGTTGATACATTTAGATTTGAATATGCCAATAACACATTAAATGGAGCTGAGGCTCAGAGAGTTCTCTTTGGTTTACCACAGGGAAAGGGAAAAATTGGGGAAACCGGAGGCTATTTTCTGTTTGGGGTCTTCTTTTGAGAAGGAAAATACCAAAGTGAAAAAGAAAAGGGAGGGGACTCCACCGGTATATATCGTGGTAGTTATTGGTTATCCATGGATTCCACAAAGAATGTCAGGACGAATAGCAATATGTGTTCATACGCACCCTCTTGATCAATGTTTATCTTGCACTTAGCATGAGTTTTCTTTTGTTTAAAGAATCATTCCTCTGGTATATGGCACTTAATGATTATTGTTCTTTTATAGTCATAGTCTCTACTCATGAATATGGTCTTCTCATGTGATTGGAAGGTTATAGAATATAGGTCTCATTGATGCTTGCATCAGCAATCATCAAAGGTGTTTGGAATTGAAGAGAGACTTTTGTGTCCATTTGGGAGAGCAGTCTACAACAAGGGGCTTGATTATATTCTTTATATATTCTGCTTGATGAAGCTTCTAAAATGTAAAATTCCTGCTATTTTTATCATTTTGATGAACTGCATTTTTTTTGCATGTTTAAGAGGTATTAAAAGCATTCGACCAGTTAGAGGCAGAAAGAGCTTCAAGAAACTGTCAATTTGTAATATCTTATCTTCATGATCTTATTATATTCTTGAGTTAGTTTAATGATGAAATTGTATGCCCATTGGTTCCCTCGGAAGCATGTATGGCCAGTTTTTCCACTTTAGAGGACGTCCAAGATTTCTATAGCTCTTACTTGAAGGCTAGGATAACAGCTGTCAAGTAAGCTTATGATCTTTCAAAGATTTCAACATTTTAGTTTGTTTTGCTTAGATAATTTAACCTTAAGATTTAAGTCAATTCTTGAAAATTTCGGCAAGCTATTCGTTTTGATCCCATTATAATCTAGAAGTAGGTTGGAGTCAATCAAGCACAGTTTTTTTTTGCTTTATTTTATTTTACTGTACTTTTTTCTACGACTTTAGTAGATTTTGGAGGTGAAATATATTAAAGAGTTCCTCGGTGCTAGT
>JAOYND010000012.1:5126274-5143580 GCA_025802135.1 Lagerstroemia fauriei | reverse complement strand
ATCTCAAGGTCTGGTTATAACGGTATAGCTATCATGCACCACATTCGAATTGAGTTTATAATTTTCTATGTTCCAATTCAGTTCATGAGCGTCCTACATTGATTCTCACGCATGATTTTCAAGTGATATTCCATTAGTTATATAGACTCGCATGCATTATACATGTGAAAAGTGATACCAATGTTATTCCTTTTTGTACATGGATTTTGACATCAGTGTCTTAATGTCGAGCTTTGCTTCTTGTCGTTCATTGCATTTCGTTCATATTCACCCTTGTCAACTTGTTAAAATCTAATGCAGTGAGGGTGATTAAATTGTGGTGATGAACATCATAGGAATAGCGCAAATTGAGAAAAGGTCTAGAAAAGTTGAATTAAATAAAATAAGGCAAATTTAGAAACATTGCAAGGGCACCGATTTAGGGCGTATCGATGGGCTCGCGAGCCTTTCGAGCGTAATAGAACCCCCGGATCCAACTTTGGTTCGAGACAGATCAATAAAAGCCTATGTGGTTAGTATCATGTTCCCTTCCCTTAGGTAAAAATAGGTTTCTAATCGGCCTTAGGATTAGTTCCTTAAACGATTAGTGACGACTCCTTTCTTTTTAAAACCATTATATCGCGAGCTCGATTTTTTCCGGGGTTGCGACAACAACCATTGCTAGTCATCATTTTTTTGGGTTAAGAAGCTCCTGCATGGTGCCATTTGATAATTACATTTCTTCTTTATTTCTTAACAAATGCTAATCATATTCTCTCAGACAAGTCAGACCACAGATTGCTCGTGATTATTTTATCGGCTTAACAGGCAAACTCATATGCGGTGGAAATATTGCTTTATTTACTTTTGTGTAGGGATAATCACCATTGTTACATCAGTAATACGATACACGCTCTAGTTCAACTAGTGCTTCAGCAATAGGATGAAACTTCAGATAATGCTCGGAATCGGATTATTGTTGAACAAGGGCCAAGGGAAATAACCCTTGTCTACCTTCTTTATTATATCATTTTATGAACATGACAACCTTTGTTAATATCTATTGATGCTCGGTAATGCATGCTATCGTTTTCCGGTATTCAGCTAGGGCCCACATCGGGAATATGTTTCTATAAGCTACATAGTGTAACATGCAGTTCTTATTGAACACTCCTGTTATTTCCTGCAATACAAACCTCCAATTTTAACAACACCAATATGAATAGACAAGCAAAAACTTTAAGAGATCCTAGCATTGTTAATTGTATTTTTGTTTTTTAAGGAAAATATTTTGCTAATGGAGCTTTTTCTATCTGATAGTAAGTATTAAAGAATGAATTGAAGAGCTTTATGTATGGAACATCCCTGTACAATTGGAAACAAGAAGTTATTTCCTGGATATTTGAATACTTTTCTAGTTGAGCATAGGCATTTTCAACCTAGTTTCATTTGGTTGGTTATATTTACGGACCTGTTGGGGGAAATCACCAATTTCTGATTGGGAGTTTATTAGCAACTTTGCAGCTCGATGAAGAGGAGTCAGGTTCCTCTTCGCCTAATAATATGTAGAGAAATGTACAAACTTCAAAATGTTAATATAAGATATAACTGATATAACATTGGGTTAATAGAGAAACCAGGTGAACCTTACCTGCCCAGATTGAATCAAACCCATCAAGGCCCATGCCGTATGCACTAAATTTGATCGATTCCCCTCCAGGGGCACATATTCCTAGAACATAGTTTCATTGCGTATTATTCAAAATTTGAGTTCGATTTTCAATGTAAAATAAGTGCCTCAAACTCGTATTAAGATTACCTTTCTTGGGCAACTGAGGTAGCTCTCTCCCCACCCTCCATCTTCACATTGGATCCGGAGAAGAAACTCAGCGGCTTTGCGCACAGCCATACAATTATTGTAGGTCTTGCCAGTAGCTGCTAGTCCTCCCAAAGCAAACCACGTACCATATGTGAAGCAAACTCCCCAGCATCCATACCTATAACATCAGTTCCCCGTGAACTTGTATCTTAAATGAGTCAAATGTCTCCTACAAAGTTTTGCATGACAGAAAGAGGGAATAAGACAAGCATACCACGAACCATCAGGCATCTGTGTACTCTCGATATATCTTTTAGCATTTTCCAAAAAATTATTGATCTCCCTCTCCCTATGTCCCGGGTACAGTTTCCTGAACAGCACTAAAGCCTGTATAGCTGATGAAGTGCACTCTACATACTCGTGCTCAATCACAATGTCAGCAAAAATTTCAGTCGGATTAAGGAGCTGTGAATAGGGGAAAGCATGAAGTGAGGAAGAAGAGAAGTGGATAATCAAGAATGAGTTTGGAATAGGAAAAGGGAAATTAAAGCAACATTTTTCATTATGTGAAATACTTACTTCCAACCAATTCTGAGCTCTTGCAGGCTCCCACCCTGCTAACCCACCACTTTTACTCTATTAAGAAGTGGAGGTTTGGAGTTCTTCAATCCAACACTGAACTCTTTCAAAATTTCATAATAAAATTTCATTAATAATATTGACCATTTTCACACCTGTAGGGACAAAAGGATGTTGACAGCATCATACAACCGCTCAGGTTCTATCTTCTCCCCGACAATTTCTGGGGGCATTAGTGAGAAAAGCAGGCAGCACTGCATAGGAAAGCATCAAAAATAATGAGAAAATCACAACCTAGGCTAGATGAAGTGAAATTCTGAAAAGCCCTCATTTCGAAAGGGTTAGGCAAAATTATCATTACCTTTAAACCTTCAGCAGTGCAGTCAGAGACCTGCCACCCGTGGTCTTGGTCAGAGAATGTCCACGATCCTTTCGAAAAATGCCGATGCATGCTCTTAAAGTCCCCAAAAGGGTTTTCTTTGACCTTAAAGATTCCATGTGATAGCAGCATTGAATCAGCTCTATCTAAGTCATCACATCAAAAGGAAGGGAGGATTCAGTATCCTTAATGAAGCCACCAAGCAAATTACCTGAGACCTTTTTATGAAATCATGCCCTCTTATGAGTACAGGTCCTATCTCATTTGTAAGATTACTTGCAAGCAATGCTTGAATAGCTAAACATGTGTCCCATTCTTGGCTTCCAAAACTCTACGAATAATGTAAGGAGACAAAAATAGAGCCTTAGTAAGCTAAGTAATGTCCAATTGTTTGTAGTAATTTATTTTAAATTCACTTCGAAAAGAAAGAGCCCTGACCTGCATCTTCATCCCATCTTCAGCAATCCAAAGGTAATCTGGGATCCTTGCAAGATGCTTCTTGAAGTAATCCCCATTCAGGTCTTCCGCCCAACAAGCAAGCATGCACAACACCTATTTGGGAAAAAATTGAAATATGAGTCAAGCTACTATCTAGCTATACTTTTGACAGTAAAGAGCTTGTTTTTAACATGACCAATCCCTCGCCTTCCCAACACATCCCATAGTAATGTATCGACTATTCTCATCTTCATAATGAATATGCTTCATGGTCACTTGCAATGCCTTCTCTCTCAACTTGTTAAAGGGCCAATAGTTGAGGAGCGGCTCCACGAATACGTATAGACTATCCCAGAGCAGGTCATGTATCAATGGATGGGGATAGTAGAGATCTTCCTACAAAGAGAAACCATCTCAAATCAACTCTTTTCTTCTCATTGTTGTGATGGGTAAAAGAAGATGATTTGTAGAGAAACACACCTTGGCACAAAGATGACGAACTTTTCGCCAGTTGATGGTATCATAAGGTTGAGTATGAAGCTCTTCCCTTAATTCTTGGATAAGAGGGGTGATTGGACCCACAAATTTCTTGCCATACAAGTAAGACATTGGCATGTAAACCATTCGAGAATTGCACCACATTTTGGCTGCATATTTTCAGTGACATGACTTAGAGCTAGAGAAACCATATCATTGTAAGGAAAAGGTAATAAGTCAACAACCTACCTGGGTGCACAGGAAGGAATGAAGGAAGGATCCAAAACTCTGGGGGCATGGGATTGGTCCCAGACCAATCGAAAACTCCCAAAATCTACACTTCAAATGGATACAATTAGATCAATCTATATTTCCTTTATAAGCACTTAGTAATGCATTCAATTTAAAACTCAATTGGTGCTTTGCCTGTCTCTTGCCACCATCTATTTTCCTCCCTTGTTCCACCCTTTCTTCTCTTTGACTATATTGATCGATACTAACTTTGAAAGCAATCCAGTTACCAAATTGTAAACTAGAAAAGGCTAAAATAAGGGAATATCCAAATGAAGGACATACTGAGAGCCAAGTCTTGCCCCATGAAGGAATGTAGACGACACCACCATGGTCGAGGATCCACTTACGTGCTCGGGCACAAGCATTGTTTTGGCCACCATCAGGGCCTTCTCCAAGAATACGAATGCATATGTAGCTTAAAGTTGTGCAGAACATAGTACTGCATCCCTCTATGTGGAATCCCCAACCGCCATCTTCATTCTGCGGGCACAAGCCATCATAAACTTAGGTTTCCCTAAACATGATTTATGTTAATTACAAGCATGGAAAATTTCAAACCAAATCTACTATTATTTTCAAAAGCATGGTATCATGCATGCCTACATATGTACTTATATACACACACACATACATAAACAAATACTAAAATACAAAAAGATATATATACATAAAAGTTGATTGAACATAAAAAAAAAATCCTCTATTAATTGATTCTTATGTATGGAACCTGATGGTAGTAAATATAGCGAAGGATTTCTTTACGATGTTCTACAGGGAGGACCATATGAAGATGCCCTGTTATGTAAAGGCACATCACCTGCAAGTTGTCAAAATATTGAATGGTTAGCAAAGTTTGCTTTTATACTTAATAATTAATCAGGTCAAGGAACTTACCAGGGGTGGTAGGAAGAATAGAGGGCCGGCATTCTCAGCTGGCCAATGCCCATCGCTTGCCTGGAGGGCAGAAAATAAGTGGATTGCCCTCCTTAAGGTTGTTGTCGTCGTCTCATAAGTTATCTCCTCAGCTTCCTTCACCCTCACCGGCGGGATTGTCTGCACGAATTTCTTCTCCCTCAAAAACTGCAATCAACATGAGAGGATGAATTCTCCATTTATTAGGAAGAGGGGAAAAAAGAGTACGGAAAGTCCTACTGATGAGATCAAACCTAGGAATTCTATGTCATAGGGTGAGAGCAATATCAACTATAACGGACCCTCTTTTCTATTATTATATAGGGCAAATAACCTAATTGTATCTGTACTTTGACCGAATTCCCACTTTTAGCATGAACTTTTTCACGTGACCTAGGAGGACACGAATTTTAAAACGTTTGTTTCGTTTAGCACGCCATCTATTTTTTCGTCAAAACTAATGGACTGTCCTATGTGGCACGCTTTCGTAGCAAATGACGGCTGATGTGACAGTGTCACGTCAAATACGTTTAAGAAAATGTCGAGTTTACCCCTTAATATTCTTCATTAATTTAAACTCATATTAATTACTCAATTTAATCTATTTTAAATTTTAAAATTTATTTATTAACGGAAGAATAGGTTCTAACTGGGTACTCGGAACCTGTGGTAAAATACAGGTTCTAAGAAGCTGCAGAGACGTTTAGGGGAAGAAGAAGATAAAATTATAAAATTATAAAATTGTCATCAATAACTTTAAATTAATGAAGAGTATTTAATGGTAAACTTGACATTTTTTTAATGCCTTTGACGTGGCATGGCCACATCAGCCGTTTTCCACGTAAGCGTGCCACGTAGGACAGTCCGGTCGTTTTGACGAAAAAACAGACGGCTTGCTAAAAGGGACAGACGTTTAAAGTTCGTGCCTTCCTAGGTCACGCGAAAAAGTTCATACTAAAAGTGAAAAATCAGTTAAAGTACATGCGCAATTAGGTTATGACCATTATATTTGATTACATCTAGGCCTAACAACATAATCGCGCATGTACTTTGACCGAATTCTCACTTTTAGCACGAACTTTTTTGCGTGACTTAGGAAGGCACGAACTTTTAAACATTTGTCCCGTTTAGCACGCCATCTGTTTTTCTGTCAAAACTTGCTATCCTACGTGGCACGTTAATTACGCTTACGTGGCAAAAGACGGCTGATGTGGCCGTGCCACGTCAAAAGCGTTAAGAAAATGTCGAGTTTACCCTTAAATACTCTTCATTAATTTAAAGTTATTGAAGATAATTTTGTAATTTTATCTTATTCTTCCCCTAAATGTCCCTGCAACTTCCCATAACTTGTATTATACCACAGGTTTCGAGTACCTAGTTGGAACATATTCTTTTGTTAATAAATAAATTTTAAAATTTAAAATCGATTAAATCGAGTAATTAACATGCATTTAAATTAATGAAGAGTATTAAGGGGTAAACTCGATATTTTCTTAAACGTATTTAAAGTGGCATTGTCACATCAGCTGTCGTTTGTTATAACATGCCACGTAGGACAGTCCCCTTAGTTTTGACAAAAAAAATAAGCGGCGTGCTAAATAGAACAAACATTTTAAAGTTAGTGTCTTCGTAGGTCATGCGAAAAAGTTCGTGCTAAAAGTGAGAATTCGATCAAAGTACAGGCGCAATTAGGTTATTTGGCCTTGCATATAGTACACGTGAATTGCATTAAATCAAATGGAATGAAATGAAACATATTGAGCATTTTATGACCCCATTTCACTTTCTTAACTACAAATTTAAGAGATAGTGATATATATTCCATTTGATAGTTTTTTGAGTAAATCGCATTGCAAATCACATGGAATTCTGAAGTTTTCCACATGAAAATCACGTGATTTGTTCCTTTATCCCCATTTTACCACCCATCATTTTCCGTACTAACCCTTTAATTTTCTCCAATATTTCTCCAATAAGTGCAAATGGGGTATCCTACTTGGTATGAATAAGATAAGTAGCAATATATATGTCGTCACGACAATAAATCAATCAAAGTAACAAAAGTTATATAAAAAAAAAAAAGAGAGAACATCTAAACAATAGAGAAAATTAAGCAAGATTCAAAAACAATTATAGAATAAATAATTTAAAATTTTGGAAAATTACAAAAAAAGAAATTAAAAAATCTAAAAAATTAAGGAAAACTCTTAGAAAATTGTAGAAAATACAGAATAATCTAATTAAAAACTCTTATACATATGTTGATTTTGTTTCTTTATAAGAATTGAGAACCAACTACTTTGAGAGTTTTTTTGTTTTTTTTTATCAGTAAACTACTTTGAGAGTTGTAATGTAGCTACAGGTTTAAAAACTTTTGTCAGAGATAACGAATTATAACATCGGTCAATTGACCAAAATTTATTCCGACATAATTGTTATCACCAATATTTTTCTTAAACTTTTAGGTTCTTAGAAATGTTCCTTATTTTACAAACTTTTATTAATTTTCCATTATTTTTTTACGTTTTTTGAATTTTTGTAAATTTCCTAAATTTTCCTTTTATAAATATTTTTAAAATTTATAATTTTAGAATTTTTTTTAAGCTTTTCTATAATTTTTAATAATTTCTCTAATTTTTAGAAAATTTTATTTTTCTTACAAATTTTATTATTTTAATAATTTGTTGTCGAGGCAGTAGTACGTATTGCCATGTGTCCTATACATGCCATGTACGATGTCAAATATATAGTAAATGAAGAAAATTAGTGGCATTACGACAGAAAATCTATGGGTAACAAAATAGGGATAACGGAACAAATCACATGACTTTCTAGACTAAAAATAAGTTAGTGATAATATTAAAAATTTCAGGAAAATCAAGTGAGCATTTTCTCAAAAATTAAGAAATATTCATTGCACCACTTATTATAATTAAATTTTCCATTCCTCTCCACGGTATACTACGCACGCGTGCTTCGGGCTAGACGAAGCCTTGCTCGGGAATTTTCTTTTTTATTTTCAAGAAATGCTTTAGTTTTTATTTTTAATATTTATTTGTTTTTAATATTCTTTTTGACATTCTCAGTGTAACGATTTAATAGTTATAAATTCAATTAAATCACAATAAGGGTTTGAAATGCATCTCACACTTGGATTTTCTCTATTTTCTGAATGCTGTTACCGCCTCTTGTTGATTTGCTAAAAAGCTTGCAAACTTTTAAAATCGTTGATCCAGAAAATTTTGGATACGAGAAAAGAATTCAATTTATTTTCACAAAAAAGCTCATTTTTGTTATCCTATGTGTTTGCTAAACCGCTGGTCGGTTGTTAAATAGATCCATGAGTCTACAAAGAAACGAGACAAAGTCAATATGAAATGACCTAACCTAACTTATCGATTAACCCTTCTATATTTGATCGCAACATCTTCACTGTACCGAGGGTCTTATCTCGTTAGGTCAGGTTTCCATCCCTTCTGAGTTCTATCAAAGGAACGATCTTAGTAACCTTATTTGAGCAGAGATTTCGTCACTTTTGTGGTAATTCTACTAAAGTTGCAAGTACAGCTATAATGGAGAAGTTAATTAGGATTACCCATATTTATAAGAGACCCTAACCCTTATAAGTTGCACTGGTTAAATACTAGCCGCGAGGTACCCGATTAACACTATCCCGAATAAACCAATTACTCGAATAAGATATATGCGAGTGTATATATATAGCGAGTATATATATATATATATATTTATCGATATCTATTACTACTTTAAGATATGGCGTTCTCTTTGGTGCCACTTTTTTTCCCAAAATACTGTTAATTGAAATTTCGTTGACCATTAGAATGGATGAAATGTGGTTATAATAGTAAATTTAGTATATATAACTACCAATTTT
Source organism: Lagerstroemia fauriei (assembly GCA_025802135.1). Classification (NCBI taxonomy): domain Eukaryota; kingdom Viridiplantae; phylum Streptophyta; class Magnoliopsida; order Myrtales; family Lythraceae; genus Lagerstroemia; species Lagerstroemia fauriei. The sequence goes on along the minus strand of JAOYND010000012.1, from coordinate 5,134,808 downwards.
TCATCATTTTCTATTTTACTTGAAAGTCCATTCTCCTCTTTACTATATTCTTTTTCTTCTTTTTGACAAATTTGTTTTTAATTCTCGTGTTTCATTTATCAACGATCTGTATATACAAATTACGACTTCCAATTTCATTTCAACAATCCACTATTATAACTATCTAATATAAAAGTTAAACATATATTATTTTTACTTAAAAAATTAATTGTAGATAATTTCTCTCTTCAATTGTGTATGAATAAATATTTCTATTAATTTTTATTGAGATAACACATACGTACATAGTACGGGCAGCCCTCTAGTACCATAATATGGGAGGAGGGTGGCTGCTTGTCTGACTTTCGAGCTTCCAAAACTATCGTTCATTAATAGTTTTATTTTTTTTCTCGGTAGATTCATGAATAATTTTTTAACCAAAAGAAAAAAAGATATATATAATCGGGAGCAAAGTCATAAAATCAACCTTAAAAACTATGATATAAAATTATTAACTACCTTCTTTTCCTAATTAACATTATATTTTTATCTATTCATATTCTATAAAAATTAACAATACAATAGAAATTAATATTCAATTGTACAATTATATAAAATAATTTTATGAAATAAAAATAGTATGACTATATGATTGATAATTCTATGCATAACGTGGATTGGCTTCTAGTCTATTACTATAGTGAAAATGAAACAGGTTTCATTTCACTGTTAAGTTTCTTATTTTATCCACTGCGTATAAAAAGTAAGTTTTTCATTATCATTTAAATATATAATATAAAAAAGTATAATGGTGTGAATTTTTTATGTATAATCACTCATTCTCCACAATTTTTCTCTTCACCACTTACTCCACTCTTCCTCTCTCCCCATGGTTCTTCTCCTTTCTCTATTAATTTGTAATTCTCACACTTTGTTACTTTCATTTTCATTAACAATCCATACGTTCAAAATACATATTCCAATTTTATTTATTATAATTATATAGTTTATAAATGTAAATAGATATCATTATTCAGAAATGTAACTATATCTATAATAGTTTATTATTACGCACTCATACGGTGCGTAATATGGGTTAATTAGCATCTAATATATATATATATATATATATATATATATATTGTACGTACCTGGAATCTCCAAAGAAGGTCGCTACTGGGCTTAACGACGAAGCGATTGTTGTAGAAGTTGAGACGAGCAGCCTCGACCTCGGCAATCTCTTCGGGGGTGCCGGCCTCCGGGTCGAACTCCCATATCTGCCTCCCCACGTAGTTGTTGGTGCTGTACAGGTAAGGGTTATCTCCTCCTTCCGCTATCTTCAGCCTCCACATTTTCTTCTGATAAGACTTCTTCTGCCCTCTCCCAGCTCCCTGGCCCGAATGCTACATAAACAGCATACATAACTTCTCTCGTTTAACTTGTTATCAAATCTGAAAATCGAATTCTCTAACGGGAGAAAGTGCAGTATCACACGTGTGTGTGCGTGCGCGCATATGTGTGTAAGTTGCACTGGATGCTGAAATTGTAAGACCACGATACACTTGTACATGTGAACTCTTTGAGGATCGTCTGCAATGCATGCACATATACATAGTTTCGGATCGACCGGGAAGTGTATACCTTATCGCCCCGAATGAGAGAAGAGCTCCTATGATCTCTACAGAAGAATGGATATACATGTTTGTGTATACATATATATACCCATGCTGGCACGCTCCTCCCCTATTTTCTATGAGGTTTTTCATGCTATTGTACTGATGGGATTAGTGACGAGTAGCTATTATTCAGTACGTATCATATGTTTGTGGTTGAACACGAAAGTTCGGTTATCACACAGTGGGAACATCTAGATCGCCACTATTTGCTGCCAAGCCATGATATTAAAATATCATGGCTTGTATGTATTAGATAGAATTTGCAACAATTTTTCGGTGTATACACTTGATATTGCGAAACCGAATGAGTCTTGACTAATCCAAGTTTTGACCATGTCTGCCCACCAACAGGGTAAAAAAACTCTCTCATCGTAAATTTTCTCCATTTATAATACTCAAATTCAGGATCTTATTTAAAAAAAAATAGATATCGGACCATCCTTATATTGACGTTGATCCAGCTCGTACAGTTAAGCCAATAGGATTCTTGCTAAAGCATCCTATATTAACCTTGATTCTAGCACTTATTAATTGTCTACCCAATTAGTTGCCTAACTCTTTCTTTTACCGTCGTTAGAATAGGGGTCATGATATATACATATAAAATGTGCGTTAGTTGATGTGGTTCAATTCTTATATATTATCTTTAAGCATGAACTTGGATTTGAATATTATAAATGAAAAAATTTATGGTTTGGGGAGTTTTAATTCTTAGTAGGACTACTCAACTCAATTCCGTATTAGTCAGTACTCATTTAATTCCGGAACATTAGGTGATGCAGACCGTATAAATAATTATATATATATATATATATTGGTATATAAAGGAGGCATATAAACCTAGAAATGGTAGAAGAAAGAAAGGATAAAAAGGGCACGGGAACTCCCACGAGCGAGATCGAACCCAGGACCTCTAGATCACAGGGCAAGAGTAGTACCGACTGTACTAACTCTCTTTCTCAAATAATTATATATATATATATATATATATATTTGGTTAACAAGGAAGATGTCTAATTTTTTCATACCGAGGGATATCTGGATTCTGCCCTCTCTCACCTCCCTAGCCCGAATCCTACATAAAAAGCACGCATAACTTCTCTCGTTTAACTTGTTATCGAAGCCGAAAATCGAATTATATAACGGGACAAAGTACGGTATCGCGCTTGTGTATATATTTACATGTATATGCGTGTAAGTTGCACTGCTGCTGAGATTGTAGGACCACAATACACGTTTGTACATGTGAACTCTCTATAGTTTGGGATCGACCGGGAAGTGCATACCTTATTGCCCCGAATGAGAGGTCTCTCAATCTGTCCGAGGAAATGATATATCAAAGTACGAGAAGAGCTCTTGTGATCTCTGCAGAATAATGGATATACATGTGTGTGTGTGTACACCCATGCTGCCACGCTCCTCGCCTATTTTCTGTATTAGATTTTTCGTGATACTGTGCTGACGGGATTAGTGATGAAATATCATGTTTTGCATGTGATAGAAAGAATTTGCAACAAATTTTCAGTGTATATCACTTGATATCCTGAAACCGAATGGGTCTTGACTAATCCGATTTTGGATTGGGTCGGCCCACTAAAGAGATAAAACTCTCTTGACTAATCGTGCAGTTAAGCCAATAGGATTCTTATTAAAGCATCATACATCAACCTTGATTCTAGGGTTTATTAATTGCCTACCTAATTAGTTGCCTAATTCTTCCTTTTAGCGTCGTTGGAATAGTGGTCAGGATATACATATAAAATGTGTGTTTGTTGATGTGGTTCGATTCTTAATCCCTTTCACCATGAACTTGGATTCGAATAATATAAATGAAGAAAATTCATGATTTGGGGAGTTTTAACTTTTAGTAGGACAGCACAACTCAATTCTATATTAGTTGGTATTTATTTAATTTTTCAATATTATATCGAGGAGTATTTGGATTTCGTCTAAATAATCACTCCGCCCTATTAGAACTTCAAAATTAAGCTTACATAGACGATAGTAGTTATAGCAAAGAATATTGTGTATAACAGATGTATCACATGACAGTGCTGAAATAGTGCTAAAAATAATAAGATTTAGTCATTTTAAGATTTTTTAATAAAATCCTAAGAATAAAAAAAGACACTAAATATAACTGAATTATATTAGTTTATGATATCAGGTCAGCAGTATATCTGTTAACATACAAGACTTTCTGTACTACTCAGATGGGAAGATATCTATATTTACTTGTTCATATTTTAGTTTCCCTTTGTTTTCCGTTTTCATTGAAACCGGAAAACTATGTAGATTCCTTAAAATTGTCAGAAGTGTTCAAACTATGGGTGCGCATTTGAGAATGATAGTACCTTCAGATGGCCTAACGGGTTGAGAGATCCTCGGGTGAAATCGGAGCCGGCCTCGGGATGGAGAAGATGGGCAAACTTCGCCGGAGACCTGCAAAAGCCAAGTCCGGGGTGATTCCCCGGAATGGCCCTCCGATGCCTAAGTTAGAGAGTGATCTGATCAAGAGGAGGAGGGATGAGAAGGAGAAGAGATGTTGAAGAGAGGAAGAGTGAATTGGTTCTACCTGGCCCCTAATGGGGCTATATATAGATTCCGATTAGTACGGAGGGTTGATGTGGTCATGTCCCCCACGTGCTGAGCATATGAGTGAGGGTCTGACTTGGAGGATGCCCAATGTTCGATGTCCACGTGTGTGGAAGTCGGACTTAGTGGGCGTCCATGTAGGAGAGAGTCAGACTTGAACGTCCGACGTCCGTAATGTGGGAGAAAGTTGGACTTAGTTGATGTCCGACGTCTGTTTGGGTGGAAGTCGGACTTAGTGAACGTCCATGTGGGAGAGAGTCAGACTTGAACGTCCGACATCCGTAATGTGGGAGAAAGTTGCACTTAGTTGATGTCTGAAGTTCGTGTGGGTGGAAGTCAGACTTAGCGGGGGAGAGTCAGACTTGAGCTTCTGACGTCCGTAATATGGGAGCAAGTCGGACTTAGTTGATGTCCAACGTCCATGTGGGTGGAAGGGGTGGAAGTCGGACTTAGTTGATGTCCGACGTCCATGTGGGAGTAAGTCGGACTTAGCAAACATCGAATGTGAGTTGGTATTTCTTGAGTTAGTCGCGTGAGGAGAGCGAGTCAGGTCTCAATGAATCGAGCGTGTATGTTAGTCCATATCATTTGTCCCCCAATTCTCGGCATGTTTGACGCCGGGAAGTAGATATGTTTGATTGGAAAGGAACCACCAAAGGGGATAGTTTTGAAGTGTGGTCTTTCAGTCCCTAATGATAAAAGTCGAACTTCAGCAGGCTGAGGATTCAGTTTGGATCTCTGAAACTAGGACATTGAGAGATCGAAAATATGTTGTCCCCCAGTCCGGACTTGTAAAAGTCGAACATCGAGGGATTGAAATTTATTTTGTCCCCCAATCCATACTTGTGAAAGACCAACGTCGAGAGGTCGGAGCATGTGGATATATGAGATATAGGATGTTGGGAAAAAATTTCTCCCCCGATCCGGACTTGATAAAGTCGGGTATTGGGATTTCGATCATTAGAATTTCTATACTTTTCGTGCACCCAACTTCCTTGAGTCAGACACCGTGGTTCGCAGGATGTACATCGGTACCCGTCTTTCGTGAGTCGGGCACCGGTGTTGGTGCAGTGTCAGTGGTACCAAACTTCCTTGGGTCGGGCGTTGATGTTGGCATGGTGTCCGTGGTATCCGACTTTCATGAGTCAGAAGCCAAAGTGCTTCGGTGTCCACAGGTACCTAACTTCCTTGAGTAGGGAGGTGTGATTGTCGCAATGTCTGTGGGTACCCGACTTCCTTGAGTCGGACGCTGGGGTTGCCGCAATGTTCGAGGCACCCGACTTCCTTGAGTCGGGCGCAAGGGTTACCTCAGTGTCCGGGGTACCCGACTTCCTTGAGTGGGGAGTTGTGATTGTCGCAATGTCCGTGGGTACCCGACTTCCTTGAGTCGAATGCTAGGGTTGCCGCAAAGTTTGGGGTACCCGACTTCCATGAGTTGGGAGTCGGGGTTGCCACGATGTCCGTGGGTACCCGACTTCCTTGAGTTGGAGTCAGAGTTGCCGCGGTGTTCGGGGTGAAGTTGGGCCATGGTTTGCCGAGGTGTTCGTGATACCCGACTTCCGTAAGTGGGGAGTCGGGTGCTTCAGTGTACGCGGGTACCCAACTTCCTTGAGTCGGGTGTGTCTGTGGTACCCGACTTCGATAAGTGGGAGAGTCGAGGTTGCATCGGTGTCCACGAGTACTTGACTTCCTTGAGTCGGGTGTGTCCATGGTACCCGACTTCCTTGAGTCAAGCATCAGGGTTGTCGCGGTGTCAAGAGTACCACTCGACTCAAGGAAGTGAGGTTGGGAGTGAGGTCGGGCATGCTCCTGAGTTGGTGCCCAACTCGCACAAGTGAGTCGGGTTGATCTCCCAAGTCGGGTGGTCGACTAAGGGAAGTGAGGTTGGACGTTGTTTGTGAGTTGGGCGGTTGACTCATCGAATTAAGGTCGAGAGTCGGGTGCTCGACTCATCAAATTGATGCTGGGCATGGATGTTGGTTGCAGGTCAGGAGCTCGACTGAGGGAAGTGAGGTTGGGAGTTGTTTGCGAGTCGGTGGAAACCGGTCGGTCTCGCAAGTCAGGTGCTCAACTAAGGGAAGTGAGGTCGACTACGTTCGCAAGTTGGGTTCCCGATTCATGCAAGCAAAGCCAATCGATCTCCCAAGGCGGGTGGTCGACTAAGGGAAGTCAGGTTGGGAGCGAGGCTGAGCGTGCTGTCGAGTTGGGCATGCAAGTCGAGTGTCCGACTCATGGAAGTAAGGTCGGGCGGTGCTTGCAAGTTGGGTGTCGGTCGAGTTGTGTTTGCAAGTCGGGTGCCCAACTCATGGAAGTAATGCCCGGCGATACTTGCAAGTTGGGTGCCGATCAGGTGATGTTTACAAGTCGGGCGCCCAACTCATGGAAGTAAGGCTGGGCAATGCTTGCAAGTTGGGTGCCGGTCAAGTGGTGTTTGCAAATCGGGTGCCCAACTCATGGAAGTAAGGTTGGGTGGTGCTTGCAAGTTGGGTGTCCAAGTTGCAAGTAAAGTTGGGCAGTACATGTAAGTCAGTTGTCGGGATGTCCGAACTTGTAAATTGGACATTGCAATGTCTAAACTTTGTGTGAAGTTGATCCTTAAGATGTCCGAACTGCTTCAAAGTAGGATGTCCAAACTTGCTAGAAGTCAAATATCGGAAAGTCTAGGGTGGTGAGAAGTCAGACTTGTTGTTTGAAGCCGGACATTGGGATTGGTTGATGTTGGGAGGTTTGAAAATGTTGGTGCTATATCGAAACTTATAGATAGTCAAAACACTGGGGAGGTGGAAGACTTGTCTGGTTCTCCCCCAGTCCGAACATGTCGGAAGCTGGACGTTGAGAGGTGCATAAACTTGCTTGCTTCCCCATCCAAATGTAAAGAGTTGGAGACGTTAATATCCTCTAGAATGTGAAAGTTGGGCATCGACGTATGGGGAGTCGAACATCAAGAAATTCGAATGTAGCTGAAAAGGTTTGACTTGGAAAGTCAGCTCGGAGTGAGTAGGGCTTGACCAATGTCCATATCACCATGGTCATGAAGGTTTGACTTGTAAAAGTCGGATTTAGCATACATTTTGGCTAAGGAGGTCTGACTTGTTGAAGTCGAGCTTGACGTGCATCACAGCCAAGGTTTGATTTATTGAAGTCGGACCAATAAAAGCTACCATGTGACCGCGCTTGGAGGGAGACGGGTTTACATGAAACGTAAGAGCTACCATAACCGACTTGGCGAAGGTCGGGTTTGCACAGGCCTATCCTGAGACCGTGTCCTGAAGGGAGACGGGTTGACACGGAGACGTTAGAGCAATCGTGACTGGCTTGGCGAAGGCTGGGTTTGCGAAGGCCTGTCCTGTGATCGCATCACGGAGGGAGATGGGTTTACACGGAGTCATAAAAGCAACTGTGACCGGCTTAGTAAAGGCTGGGTTTCACAGACCTATCATGTGACCGCATCCCGGTTTCACAGACCTATCATGTGACTGCATCCCGAAGGGAGACGGGTTTACACGGAGTTGTTAGAGCAACTGTGACTGGCTTGACGAAGGCCAGGTTTACATAGGTCTATCCTGTGACCGCATCCCAGAGGGAGACGGGTTTACACGGAGCATGCTATTTGTGACCGGCTTGGTGGTGGTCGGGTTTTCACAAACCTATCATGTGACCATGTCCCGGAGGGAGACGGGTTTACATGGAGTTTTAAGAGCAACCGTGACCGGCTTGGTGAAGGCTCGGTTTGCACAGGCCTGTCCTGTGACCGCGTCCCGAAGGGAGACGGGTTTACACGGAACATGCTATCCGTGACCGGCTTGGTGGAGGCCGAGTTTTCACATACCTATCCTGTGACCGCGTCCCGGAGGGAGACGGGTTTACACAGAGTCGTAAGAGCAACCGTGACCGGCTTCGTGATAGGCCAGGTTTTCACAGACCTATCTTGTGACTGTGTCTTGGAAAGAGACGGGTTTACATGGAGCATGCTATCCGTGACCGGCTTGGCGGAGACCGGGTTTTCACAGACCTATCCTGTGACCGCGTCCCGAAGGGAGACTGGTTTACACGGAGTCGTAAGAGCAACCGTGACCGACTTGGTGAAGGTCGGGTTTTCACAGACGTATCTTGTGACTGTGTCTTGGAAGGAGACGAGTTTACATGGAGCATGCTATCCGTGACCGGCTTGGCGGAGACCGGGTTTTCACAGACCTATCCTGTGACTGCGTCCCGAAGGGAGACTGGTTTACACGGAGGCGTAAGAGCAACCGTGACCGACTTGGTGAAGGCCGGGTTTTCACA
>JAOYND010000012.1:5115639-5126174 GCA_025802135.1 Lagerstroemia fauriei | reverse complement strand
ATCCTATAGTCATTATCCATGTAAAAGTCTCTTAGAACTTCTGGAGAGGAATTCTCAAAGACTGTCACACTCAAGTAGTTCAAGGGGCCATTCTGCAAGCAAAAGTGATAATGTAGAGTCAATCAGCATACAGCACCAGATCTATTGGACGGTAGAGATGTGCTCAATGTGATGTAAAGATAATTTTACCCTTACTCATTTTTTTGATAATGAGAAGTTTATTCTCCTCAGATCCATGAGCACCCCACAAACTCATGGATCCAAGTCAGTTCATGTACAAATAGGGCTAGCAATCCTGACTCGGATCCTCCAACCTGTCTTGCCCAGCCTCGGTTTGGGGCGGGTCTGTCTCGACCCATGCACGAGTCAGGGCAGGTTTAGGTCTGTCTCCTGCCTCGCCCCGACCCATCTAAATTACAGCATATATTTTAAAATTAATTTTATTTAATTTATGAATACTAATTGTGTAAATGTTTAATTTATTTTATTTGACTATGCTATTATAAATATGTAAATTTATATCATATTTTTAGTTATATTTTACTTAGTAATTATTATTTTATGTAAACAGGTCGACCCGACCCAGAAAAGGTGCGGGGCAGGTCCAGGTATCCAAAAGCCCAGCCCTGGCCAATCCATTGCCATCTTATAAGTGAAGAAAATTCATGTCGGGCGAGCTTAGCTGTAGCTCTTCCTCGTGGGCTAACCCGGTTCGACCCTAGAATATCAATAAGGATCCATTAGACTTTTCGATATCATATGATACACATTGAGAATTCTTTCCCGATGAATCTGGGTTTCTTTTTATCCAGCTTCATGTTATTTGTATTCAATTTAATTTCTAACTTGATCATTACTCGTTAAGTTATATATAACTCGTGCCCGACACCTGGGACTTCCCATCACCTTCTCTTTTGTTTGAATGCAGTCAAAACACCTAATGCATCACAAGGTTGCTTCCCGAGACAGCTTCAGCTGACTCTTCCTATAACTGTAAACCTCAAAAGAAGAAGAAGGCATCGTTATTTTATTGTTCTCAGCTCAACCATCAGATTAAAGTGAATCGGGTTGATGTGGTATGACGTCTCTTCCCCTTAAGTAAGATTCCGAGTTCGAGTTTTATGAATGGATAATACTCACCTTGGGTGAGCATTACCGGATAGTGATCCCACCCGACCCAAACTGAATTTTAGTCATCGACCTTAGCAGTGCGAACGCATGCCTCCATCATAAATTTTCCGGGTTAAAACACAAACTCGATTATGGGGAAACAATTTCTTCATTTACTTTTTATGTAAAGATATAATAACTGAGATCATCCAGTGATGTGATACATGAAGCCGGATCAACGCTTTCAGCAACAGGATAAAACTACAGATAATGCTCGGTATTGGATTACTGTAGATGCTGGAGAAGGGATCGAGGAAACAGCCCCCGCTTTACCTTCTCTATCAGTAAATGTTAGTTTTTTCAAAGTACAAGTAAGATATATAGGACCAACAAACGTTATTTATATTGTGTTTTTGTTTAGATTCTCTTGCAGCTTGCTTGGCAACGACACTATTTTCCGGTATTCGGCGAGAGCCCACATAGGGAATATGTTCCTGTAAGATGTGTAGTGTAACATGCAGTTCTTCATGAACGCTCCCGTAATTTCCTGCAATAGAACTACCAATTTTAACAACATTGATATGAACAGACGCGAAGAAAAGGTGAACATCCTAGACATCATCAAGAGACTGTTTGTTTTCTAGAGGAAAATATTCTGCTAATGTAATTCATTTGGTCGTTAAATGTTCGAAAATGATCCAGGGAACATTCGGTGTTGAAGGGCCCACTAGCATAAAAAAACAGGAAACTTTTTTGCGGGCATTTTGAAGAGTCTCTAATTAAGTAAAAGACATTTCCAGTAAGAAATCATATAAACGTGTCAGTTGGTTATGTTCACAGACCTGCTGCGGAAAATCACCATCTTCCAGTTGGGAGTTGATTAGCAACTTTGCAGCTCGATGAAGGGGAGTGGGGTCCCTCTCCGCCTAGTATTGATAGAGAAATTCCCAAGTCTGAGAAATCTTCACATAGACCACAATCGACTCCACGGATAATCGACTTCGCAATATGTGAAGAAAGAAATCATTAGAAACTTACTTGTCCAGAGTGAATAAGTCCCATCATTGCCCATGCAGTTTGGACCAAATTCGACCGCCTTCCCTCCAAAGGCACGTATTGCTGCCGCATAATTTGGTCATGTATTACTCAAGTGTGTTGTATATTTCAAGGAGGTCAGAATAAGTCTGAGAAGGCGCACATTTGAACTCGCAACTAATTACCTTTGTAGGGCAACAAAGGTAGCTCTCTCCCCACCCACCATCTTCGAACTGGGTTTGAAGCAGAAACCCGACTGCTTTATGTATAGCTACACAGCTGTTGTAAGCCTTGCCCAAAGCCGCTAGTCCTCTAAGTGCAAACCACGTACCATATGTGAAACAAACTCCCCAGTTCCCGTACCTACAACATTAATTCCACATAAACTTTTACGTTCAGTGATTCGATATCCCTTACCAAATATTACAAGAACAGAGATAAAGGGTAGGAGGACAAGGTAAAAAAAGTACCATGAACCATTAGGCATCTGCATGCCCTCGAGATATTTTGCGGCATTTGTTAGAAAATTGTCAATCTCATTCTTCCGATAATTCGGATACAGTTTCTTGAACAACACTAAAGCTTGAATGGCTGATGAAGTGCATTCTACATACTCATGCTCAATCACAATATCGGTGAACATTTCAGTTGGATTAAAGAGCTGTCAAGTACAAAGAAAACTTAAGCGACAAGGAGGAAAAATCGAGAATTGGAGAAAATGTTCAGGCTAGGAGAAAGGAAATGAAAAGTGCTCCTTCAATTAGGTAAATTGCTTACTTCCAACCAATTCGCAGCTCCTGCAGGTTCCCATGCTCCTAGACCACCATTTTTACTCTGCAACAAGTCGCAGACCCGAGTTTATTTATTTAAATGTTGAATTTAATTGAACATCGAATCAAAATTCCAACAAAAATGGTTTGTTGTAGCATTTTGGTGTTGGTCTACTCCAAACCTGTATAGACAAAAGGATATTGACAGCATCATAGAGCCTTTCTGGTTCCACCATCTCCCCAACAATTTCTTGGGGTATTAACGAGAAAAGCAGGCAACACTGCACGAGAAAGTAAAAAACCTAAAAAATTGTAGTCTAGTTTGGATAAAATGAAACACTTGATTGCTCCTCACTTCTGGAAGAGGAAAAATAAATTATCTTTACCTTCAAACCTTCAGCAGTGCAATCTGAGACTTGCCACCCATGATCTTGATCAGAGAAGGTCCATGAACCTTTAGAAATGTAGCGGTACATGCTTTTAAAGTCCCCAGAAGGATTATCCCTGACCTTAAAGATTCAAAGTAATAAAAGCATCAGATCTATTCTGCTGTAAAGAAGAAAGGTCAGGTCGTTCTTCAAATGTAGGCACCAAACAAATTACCTGAGATTTTTTTATGAAATCATACCCTCTTGCGAGTACTTGCCCTATCTCATTTGTAAGATTACTAGCAATCAATGCTTGGATTGCCAAACTTGTATCCCATTCTTGGCTTCCGAAGGTCTAGAAATAATATGTGAACAGAAAGACCCTTAGAAAAGCTATGTACAACATTTAAGGAATCGACTAATTGATTCTACGAATTTAGGTCAACTTCACATTTGAAAATGGAGAGCACAAACCTGCATCTTCATTCCATCTTCAGCAACCCAAAGGTAATCTGGGATCCTTGCAAGATGCTTCTTGAAATAATCCCCATCCGGGTCTTCTACCCAACAAGCAAGCATGCAAAGTACCTAGTTGAAACAATTTGAAATATCTCAATCAAGCTATTATCCGATATTGCCAGTAGATGATTTGTTTCTTGTTAAACCGATTCCCACACCTTCTCCACGCATCCAATGGTAATATACCGGCTGTTCTCATCTTCGTAGTGAATATGCTTCATGGTCACTTGAAGTGCCCTCTCCCTTAACTTGGTTAAGGGCCAACAATTCAGGATCGGCTCCATGAATATATATAGGCTGTCCCAGAGCAGGTGTTGTGCCAGAGGATGAGGATAGTAGAGATCTTCCTGCAAATAAAAACCATCCTTGATCAGCTCTTTTTCTTCTTCCCAGCACCCTGTACATAATAGAAGCTCATAATGAAAGAAAATACACCTTGGCACAAAGATGTCGAACTTTTCACTAGTTGATGGTGTCGTAAGGTTGAGTGTGAAGCTCTTCCCTCAGCTCTTGGACCAAAGGAGTGGTTGGACCCACAAACTTCTTCCCATACAAGTAAGACATGGGCAAGTAGGTCATCCGACAAAGGCACCAAATTTTAGCTGCAAAGTTTTCAGATGCGAGACAAAGGAAAAGGTGTGAGAACTTGAGAAAATACATCATCGAACAACTACAATTGGAGAGAGGAAAGTAATGAATGGCCAACTTGGATGCACAGGCAGGAACGATGGAAGGATCCAGAACTCCGGGGGCATCGGGTTACTTCCTGACCAATCAAAAACTCCCAGTATCTACACCATAAGTGGATGCACTTAGAGGCAAACAATGAAGGAACTAAATGAATAAAGTGGGATTCATAAAAATCATGCTGTTTTCGATCTAATTAGTCATTCAAGTATTTCTTTATAGGCACTATGTATAAAGGAAATTTATCTAAGACTTAACTAGATCTCTACATGTCTTCATAGACCAATCATTTTCCCATTTTCCATCTCTTTCCTAAATTATTTTTGTACTTTTAAGCATTTTAACTACTACGTTTTACTGAAAAAGGTGATATTGAAGAATAACAAGAAGAAGGAATACCGAGAGCCAAGTCTTTCCCCATGAGGGAATATAGGTGACACCACCGTGGTCGAGAATCCATTTACGTGCTTGGGCACAGGCATTGTTTTGTCCACCATCAGGGCGTTCTCCAAGGATGCGCATGCAGATATAGCTCAAAGCTGTGCAAAACATTGTACTATGTCCCTCTATGTGCAATCCCCAACCACCATCTTCGTTCTGCAGCCACAAGCAATCACCAACTGAAGATTTCCTTAAACACAAGCAATTTTGACGGCCAACAGAGAGATTTTACAAGTTTTACTCCATATATAACACATACATACATATATAAAAATTGAACGATAGAAAGAAGAACCCTCCACCGGTTCTTAGTTATGTTACCTGATGGTAGTAAATGTATCGAAGGATTTCTTTGCGATGTTCTGTAGTAGGGAAGACCGTGTTGAGATGCCCTGTTATGTAGACGCACATCACCTACATATTCTCCGACACTGAATGTTCAAAAAGGTTTTCCTCTTAACATCATAAGTTGTCAAGACTGGTAGGGGAACTGACCAAGGGAGGGAGGAAGAACAAAGGGCCAGCATTCTCCGCAGGCCAATGCCCATCGCTCGCTTGTAAGGCAGAGAAGAAGTGAACTGCCCTCCTTAGGGCAGCCGTGGCCATCTCATAAGTTATCTCCTCCCCTTCCTCCACTCTAGCTGATGGGATCGTCTGCTCGAACTTCTTCTCCCTCAGAAACTAAAGACAGGGATTGGGTTAGGGGTGAGGTCTTCTTCAAATATTTGAAAGTTTAGAGGGTTAAATCATCCATAGTTCAAAGTTTTGATCCTACTTCATGGAGCCTGATCTAACATTTAAAAAATTAAAACATTTTCCCAATTTATTGTAAAAAAATTCTCCGTTAAAAAAAGGGGGAAAATGGGAATCAGTGGCTGATGACATAGCCATGACCAGCAAATAAGTTTTCGTTAAAAAAAATTGGCCACTTAATGTTCACTGTAGCTGAAGAAAATCAGCTGCATGGAATAGACACATGCAAGTATATACATGTATACCTGGAATCGCCAGAGAAGGTCGCTGCTGGGCTTAACCTTGAACCGATTCTCGTAGAAGTTGAGACGGGCGGCTTCGACCTCGGCGATCTCTTCAGGGGTTCCGGCCTCCGGGTCGAACTCCCATATCTGCCTCCCCACGTAGTTGTTGGTGCTGTACAAGTAAGGGTTGTCGCCTCCTTCTGCTATCTTCAGCCTCCACATCTTCTTCTTCAGTTCTTCTTCTTCTTCTATGTATATTACCCCTCAGTTTCCTCGAGTCCTGCAAATAGTTCAGAAAACTCTCTTATCGATCTCAATATTTCAAAGCCAAATCCGTTCCCTTCTAACAGGTCGAGTAGCAAAGTCGAACATGTAAACTGCGCACCAGCAGCTAGAAACCGTAACTCAACGTAGTACATCAGCTCCCAAGTATTTTTGTCGATCAATAAAATCCCACATCGGACATTTGATAGATTGAAACCTGATATATAAGAAAAAAAATAGAAGCCGCCACATATAAGTTTAGATTTTTAGATAGATGTATGTCCAACCTGTTATATACCCGTGGATATTTTACACAGTTCATAATGGAACTTAACTCCCAGCAGACGATTTGCCTCTCTATATATATCAATGGGAACGGTCAGGAAGTAACTAGTACCTTTTCAATGTGCTGTGCGACTGATCTCACTTCCTCTTATAAGGTATTACTGAGTCGAACCAAAGCTAAATGAGGCCTGTTAGCAAACTAACACAGCCTCAACACGACAGAATTGGAGAGAGCATTTTTTGACTTAGGAAGAAAGAGGAAAAGGGTAGAGGGAGATATGTTCTTAAGAGAGCTCTTCTTCTTATCTATGTGGAAGAAGAGGTAAGTGTATATCTATGTATATATAGACACCATGCACCCACCCATTTTTTCCATGTACAAAAAAGCACATGGATTTAAAAGAGGATAAAAGGAAGAAGGAATACGATGGCACAAGTAATTCCACTGATAAAAATTGAAAATAGAAATTTATGATCATAGATGGAGTGTGATACCATTGCATCGAGCCACCTTTCTCTGCATCGCACATTACTTTATATCATAGTTTGCTTGGTTATGTCAAATTTAGAATCACGTAATGGTGTCACCACATGATAGTACTTACTGACTGATAAAATTAAGTCAAACATTTATGAATTTTTTATAAAATCGAAAAGGAAAAAATAACAGTCATAAAATCTGTTACATACAAGACTTTCTCCAAATTTAGGTGGATAGGACTCTCTTTACCCTTTTATTTCATTTTCTTCTATATCATTTTATATTTATATGCTTACTTTGTGGCCAAAAGAAAAAGGGGAATGATTTGAAACTGGAACCACATTTTTTCACGAAGTTTTCTTAGCTAGCGAATGTCCATTAATGTGAACACCGCATGCTCTTGCATGAGTTTAATGAATGGTTTGTTGAGCCATGTCGTCACATCAAAGGCTATATAATAACCGGTATCCAGAAATTTAATAAATTCTAAGTAATTTAAGTTCGAATTGGATTGATATAAGATAAAATTATCTTAATTATAAAATTTTCTCATTTATAAATATCTAATATGAGAATTTTTAAGTGGAACGGGTTGTAAAATGCTAATACTATTTACGATCGCCATCTTCAATGGAATTTGAAAGCAAACGTTCAGTTGTATTCGCTCTTCTTACCTGTTTAGGCAATGCAGGATTTAGTTTTGTTGTTGTTCTCTTTATTGATCCGGCCCTGTCGTGTTCGAGGAGAGAGTATTGTGTGTAACGGTTATGTGGTGACACCGACCAATAAGATTAAATCAACTTTTTAAGTTTTTTTATAAAATCTAAAAGAAAAAAAAAACGTAGAACTTCAACATCCATGAAAATATTGTTAGGACCCATGAAAATATAATTTTAAATTGTGGGTTGGATATAATATAAAAGAAATATATAACCGATCTGATATAACATGTATAAAGATACTTGTGCAAGTTATTCATCAAAAGATAGATTTCTCGAAAGTAATTTTAAAAAAAAAACGTAATCGGGAATCATGGAGAGATCCTATGGTGAGATCCTAACTAATTATAAAGGAAAATAAATTTAAATATTATATCAGACAGAGTTTAAAAGTAATTGCAATGGATCAAAAGTCTTGGAGTAGAGTGGATAAAAGGAGTACGAGAAATTTTACTGGTAAAATCGAATCTTAATCACAGAATGAGAACGATACGAACGGCACCAAATTCTCTTTATCTCAAGGTCGACAACTTGACTGTTCTCATTTATAACCATAGCCCTCGCTGGACGTATGGGCAATCCCACCACGTGCCAAGCACAACAGATACGGATACATACGGCGTCCATTGTGCATAATTCACAGATCGTGTCGCAGAGGACTATACTTGGAGTGTAAGGTACGTGGAAACGAGTTGAGCTCGAATCTACTAGGCTCAAAGTCGACTCTTTTACCAATTTACAAGTTAGGGAGGGCCTAAAATTTTGAGTTCGGGCTTGACTTGTTATAGGATGCGTAAGTTTGACGAGTTTATACTAGCCGAGCTGAGAAGTACATTATAGGACAGATTTCGGACGGGTGTGTCAATTATTGAGTACGAGGAGGACTGAGGAGGAGAACTTATAATGATCTGGGTTTCATAAGTGGGTGAGAAAGGAGGAGAAAAACGATTTCGAGGCAAAATTCATTAGTAATTTTTTTATTGTTCTTAAAATAAATAATAATAATTATAATATAAATTAAAATCTTGTTTAGACTCGCGAGGTTATGGAGCCGAATATTATTGAGCTAAGCTTGGCTCGTTTAACTAGCGATCCTGAGCCGAGCCCAGCTTAAACTCGTTAAAATCGAGTTAAATTCGAGCTTTCATCGATCCGAACTCGAACAGTTCTCGAATTGTTATGCTTGCCACATGTTTTTAAACACCCGCATTGAACACAACAGATCTCCAACTAGTTAATTTTTTTTGGACTCGGACGAGGCAGACTTTCTCTTCCATTCTCGGATTAACAACTTCACATGAGTCAAGTTTTCCCTTCCATGCTCGGCTCACTGATTACTTGCGCGCATGACATTTTTCTTCCGATGTCAGGCTCCATTCCATGAGTCCCGTGGTTCCACAACTGACCACGAATCAGAAATTTTTCTTCTGATCTCGCTTACTAGTCACAGGCTTCACATTTTGTTAAGATGTGAGCTCACACAGTGACATATCCGAGATGGAATTTAATTCACCACACATAACCTTTTCTTAATCCGTTTCTACAATATTTGTTTGAAATGTATACGGATACAAGTTGTTATAAATCAAATAGAAATTTGGTATTTTACTTATATAGTAGGTTAACGTGCGTACGAAACTCGCGGTTCCATATAATATGGACACATACATGTGATATATATATATATATATATATAATATTTAAAATAATAAGGTGCGAATTGAAGTTACATATTAGCTACTAATAATGCGAGCGCGACAATATCAATTTTTACGCATCCAACACGAGGTCCTCTCTCTTAGAACTCGAAAACAGAGTCTCCTATATAACGGGTATATATTATGTTACAAATTAATAAGATTCGGTCGTTTTAAATTTTTTATAAAACTCTAAAAATTAAAAAAAAAACCTTTAAAATAACTAAATTTTATTAGTTTTATTAGTTTGTAACATCATATATATATATATATATATATATATTATCGTATAGTGGGTCAACGGAGCCAGGCTATATATATATATATATTATCGTATCGAGAGTGGGTCAACGGAGCCAGGCTATCTCCCACTCCCAAATCCTGTAAGATCACGCTGGAAGCCAAACACGTCACTACAGACACGGTGTATCGGTTGCATACGTTATGAACTTCTCTAGACCCGAAGAAAGTATTTTATATAACAATATTATCATATGACAATGTCTGCATAATAATACTAATTAATAAAAATTGAGTACTCTTAAAGTTGCTTTTTATTTTTAAATTTTTTTTTTAAAAAAATCAAAAATATAATTAAATTTGATAACCGAGGCACATGCACATCAATTATAGTCAATAAAGATGGGTTGCGATTAGTTATTTCTTTTTTTCTATCACGTAAAATCTGGATTTTATCCAATTAATTCCAATATCCTAGCACGCACACCTACAAATGTGCATGGCAAATTAAAATCGGCGTAAAATTGCCATACAGGATTTTAAACCTAAAATGGTGAAGATGTTAACATTTCTTCTTACCAATAGACTAACCCCTAGGGTTGTCCTACAATCAGTTAGCACGAGTCAGTGTGTAATTAGGGCACGTGGCACGTTATATGCTATGACAAGATGACGGATTTGAAGAAATATTTTTTTAAAAAAAATCATGTTTTTGACGCCAATGAGCTCAAATACTCGGAATGGATATGCCACTACAGGGATCATTGTACTTTTTTTTTTTATCAAGTACAGGGATCATAGTACTAATCAAGGTGACAGTGCGATGGCGATCTTTCAGCTGCTACCGGAGACATTGGAAGGCAGGAAGTGGAAGTTGGCCTTTCATGGATTGATGAATAAAGCCTTCATTGCTTCCAACATCATTAAACTTTGTTAGTTTAA
>JAOYND010000012.1:5020218-5034820 GCA_025802135.1 Lagerstroemia fauriei | reverse complement strand
GAACGTAATTGAGGACTGGATTCCAATATGGAGGTTGATTGTCGGCGAAACTGTAATAAATTCAAAATTAATGGGTTTAAGTGTTAATAAAGAAAATGTGATCCTCCCAAGGAAAAAAGAAAGACACTTTTGATTCCAACTTTTTGTATTTTTATCATTTTCATTTTAAATCTTTATTTTTATAATTTATATATCAATTTTTTGAATTTTCATCACTTTGATCCTATAATTATTTTTCCATAAAAAATACTCCATCCAAAAATATATTTTTAACAAAAATATTTTTAAAAATTAAAGAAAGTAACACAAAGCACACAAAAAGGAAAAATATCGGTAGAGTTTCGCCGAAACAGTCACATCCTTGTAAAATTGGGGCTGTGGCTACTATCATTATAAGATCGTAATTCATTCTGAGTAAGAATGAGTCTTAATTTTAGAGGAAACACATACTGGTAATCGATATTTCCTTAATCGGGGACAATGCCCACCATACTCATTACTTTTCATTTGATTTTTTTTAATTTTCATAAAATATTTATATTAAAAATTTATTGATAACGAAAATACTTTTTTGAATGGAAAAAATAATGGTAGAATCAAAATGACGAAAGCTCGAATAGCTGATGACACGAATGATAAAAAAAAATAGAGATTTATGAAGAAAGGACCAAAAGTATCATTTATTATCAAGTTAAAGATCTATTCAAAGAGGAAAATCGTGAATTTTTTTATTTAAGGTAAATAATCTAATTGATTCCAAACTATATTTATACTTTCACTTTTAACACGAACTTTTCAGCTAAATTTAGGATGCACGAAAAATTCTTATGTGATCCTACATCACCACGTGGCGTGAAGAAACACCAATCAAAATGTGACAAACGAGCATATCAGTATTAATTACCCGAGCAGTTACCATGATTATTACTAATCAGAGTAATTTAATTAGTTCTTCCTCATTACATCACTGTGAGGTAAGACCATCTTAAATTTTTTCAGAATGCACGTTCTTGTTTAATGTGGTGTTAACCTTTCCGTCAAAACTAACGGATATATCCAACATGGCGCGTTAAAATTCATCGGATGCATCCGGCGTGACAATTCTGTATCGATACCACGGAATCTGATCATTGAAATATCATTCGTACCCCTCAACCCTTTCCAATAATTTAAAACCATTTAGGTTAAAATGATAATTTTCAAAAGACTTGAACCTTTTTTATGCTAATGATCATTAGCATCCAACAGAAGAAGAAAACTATGTTTGCTAATCGCATAAATGTCAGATTTCTGGCCAACCAACCAGTTATGTTAAAAATAGTTGTTTGAAATTGGAATATTTTAAATAAAATCACACATTATCTCAAAATAACCCATATTTTTTTTTGACAAGGACAATAAAAATCTGAGATGTGATTGAATTTTAAGGGTAGAATTTCCGAGAAAACAAGGATCACACATTTTCTAATTGGATTCCTTCCAAGGGCAGCATCCACAGTTACCTTTTTCTTTTAATAAAATTACCTTTAATTTTGTTTTGAGTAAATTTGTGATATGGAGTTTTCATCCTTATGTACAAAATCCAGGAAACATTAATTTTAGTAAAACTGACTAATAGCCATTACTATGAATTTAATATTTTTAATATGGTTTTTCAAGTAATTATCTTAATACCCATGAGTAATAGGAGAAAATTTTCAGTGGAGCGGTCATACCACGCAAATAATTCTGACGTAATATATCTGTCAAATTGGAAACTGACATGTAATCAATAATTCAGTTTAAGTAGTTAAATCCTAAAAAACTTTAAAAAAATATAAAAAACCTTAAATAAATGGTGAACCCTAGTTGGAAATAATATATAAATGGTAAAAAAATATTTAAAAAACCTAATAAATAGTGAACCATAATTGGAAAATATATAAATGGTAAATTCTGATTGGACAGATATACTACGTCAGCATTGCGTATGTAGTATGACCGCTCCACTGAAGACTTTCTCGAGTAATAGGGGTAAATTATGGAGGAAAAAAATAAGGGGTAAATTACATTAAAAAAATACGTAATTTGCTCATTTTCTAAAAAAAGTCAAACCTTTCAAATTTACAAATAAAATTATTTAGTTTCATTTTATACCCAAATTAAACCAAACCTTTTTCAAAATTTGAAAGTAAAATCACGCAATTTCTTTTTAATCTCAATTTAAGCCAAAATTTCACATCTCAAAATTAAAATCATATTATTTTATTTTACTATTGAATTAGGCTAATTCATCTAACTTGAAAGTAAATGTTGGATGACTAATCCTTCATAACATTTTTCTTCATCACATAATAAAAGTATATTATAAATTTTCTTCAAATTTACATCAGATTTTTATATATAAAGTTCTCTTCATATTTTCTCACAACTAGTATTAATATTACTTGTGGAGAAAATTATTAAATTAATTTTAAACAAAATTACTTTAGTTTTGTCGACTTGTAGATACATGATAAGGAAAATACCAAGTAGAACATATTACCCAAACATATAACTTTATATTTTAGGGTTAATTACATAATAAATCACATGTTTTACTTCGTTTCCCAAAAAAGCCAAACATTTTAAATTTGAAAAATAAAATCATGCAGTTTCATTTTATCCCCAAATTAAGTCAAATCTTTCAAGTTTGAAAAAATAAATCATGTAATTTTATTTCATTATCAAATCAAGCAAACTTTTCAAATTTGAAAAATAAAAGTTGCATTTTTATTTATTGACAAGGCGGACTAATCTTTTAAAATATAAAGTGATATTCTTACGCGATATATTTTACTTAAATTTTCATTATCACGTACTTATAAAACGATAAAATTAGCTTAATATTTTATTTAAAATCAAGATTAATATTAATTAATATTAAGAAAACTTTATATAAGAAACTAGTGTAAATTTTAAAAAATTATAATATACTTTTTTGCCACCATGAAGAAAATACTATAAAGAACTAGTAACTTAAACATTCAATATCACCTCTGAGGGAGCAGCCCTGATGGTAGGCAAGGGGCTCCTTGCCTCCCAGGTGAGGGGTTCGATCTCTCGGGGACACGAGCCCCTCAGGATTTGTCCTGACTTACCTGGCACATGTGATTTGCGGGCTATTGCGTGTGCCCCGAGAAGGAGGTGTCGCAACTACCGCTAGTTGGGCCTGGAAGGCCCTCGGATACCTCGGTTATAAAAAAAAACTTAAACATTCAATATCAAGTTAAACGAATTAGTCTGGTTTAATAATAAAATAAAATATATGATTTTAATTTTTAAATATGAAATGTCTGGTTTAAATGGAGAGTAAAACTCTGTGATTTTATTTTAAAATTTGAAAGGTTTGGTTTAATTTGGAAATGAAGTGAAACTATATGATTTTATTTTTCAAATTTAAAACATTTGAGTTTTTTTTTGAGAAAATGAGCAAACCATATGTTTTTTTATCTAATTTACCGTATATTTTAATAAATTAGCCTAACTTAACGAATAAAATAAGGAAAAATGACAGTACAAGTCCTATACGTTTGTCGTTTTTTGTAGTTGAGTCCTATAAGTTTAAAAATAACTAAATGAGTCCTATAACGTTTTAAAAATGGCTAAATGAGTCCTATAACGTCTTCTCCGTCGCATACTCGAGTCCGAATCGTCACCCTCCGTTAACTCCTCGCTAACGTGTCAGTTAATGCCCTGTAGTCGTGCTTGTGTGGCGATTTCTCGCTTGCGTGGCACACTCAAAGCTGACGTGGCCGACAAAATTAAAAACCTAGCTGAGAAGAAGTCCCTCTTCATAAGGGCGTCCGTCGACTGGGAGTGGAGGAAGACCAAGAAGAAACTGAAGAAGGGGCTTCTGCAGAAGAACAGGGCCAAGAACCAGGGGTTATTGACTGATGGGTCCAACTTTGGATGCAACTCGAGTGCCTCCTACGTGGTGGCGGAGGGTGCATGGTGAGGGCCCGGGATTGGGTTCTTCGTCGCTGATGTAGAATGCATGGTGGCTGTTGGCCGGAGGAACACAACAGAGGTGCCGTGGAGAGGGAAGGTCGATGCTGGTAGATTGGGACAGAAGGAGGTGAATGGTTCATTATAGACATTGAGAATTCCGAAGAATTTCTCATTGCAACTACTGAAATTTTGTTCCTTTACGATGTACTTTGATGTCTTCTTAGAACATGAGCTGCTGCATGTTCGAATCTTTCTGAAAGTTCCTTTCTTTTTGATGATTAACTGCGAATTCTTCTGGTTCTTGAATCTCCTGTGATCTATTGGGTCCTTAGAAAAATATGACTTTTCCTCTTCGATATTTGAATTGAATTGGTAACTTTGAGTAATCGGTGCTTCTCCGAATCTTTGAAATCTTCACTGTTGATCTCCATATAATTTCCTGTTGAAGGGGGCATCTGCTCAGCTGGGTTTTAAATTTTGTCGGCCACGTCAGCATGTGACACGTCAGCTTTGAGTGTGCCACGCAAGCGAGAAATCGCCACACAAGCACGACTACAGGGCATTAACTGACACGTAAGCGAGGAGTTAACGGAGGGTGACGATTCGGACTCGAGTGTGCGACGGAGAAGACATTATAGGACTCATTTAGCCATTTTTAAACTTATAAGACTCAACTACCAAAAACGACAAATATATAGGACTCGTAATGTCATTTTCCCAATAAAATAATATGATTTTATTTTATAGTCCGAAAAGTCTAGCTTATTTTGGGAATAAAATAAAATTACATGATTTATTTTTTCAAGCATAAAAGGTCTGACTTAATTTGAAAATAAACTAAAATCATGTGATTTTATTTTTAAAATTTAAAATGTTTAATTTCTTTTAAGAAAATGAGTAAATTACGTGCTTTTATAAGTCATACTTTCTCACTATTACAATCGGTAGTTGCAGTGATAGCTCGATCGCATCATATGGATGCACTCGAGTCATTTCGATCGAGCAAAGAAACGTAGCTTTAGCTTTACGGCCCAAGTTCGGCCCATGGTGATGTTCCGTTGGCTCAAGACTTCTCTTTTCCTAACTTTGGTACCTTAACTTCTACGTTCGTTAGATTTGGTCCCTGAACATTTTTCACGAGGTCCATGAGAATGAGATGATCATGATCCTTTTCGTCTCCTCGAGTTTCCGGGTATCGTTGAGACCGATCGTATGTTATCAAATATTACCACCTGCAAGGCGCTGCCACCAAATAACGTGTAACCCCGACCCACGCATTTTAAGGTAATAAACCTTAGTGAAAGAAATTGCACTAATAGTCTAAAAGGTTTCGAAAGAGATCCAAATTGATAACTAACAGAATTTTTTGTACCTGTGCAATGCATTCCATAAATGCTCCTACTTGGTACACTCTTGATGGCATCATGATATCTTACGTGGTAAATTTTTTTTGATTTCATAATTGTCCACGTCATAAAATTTTTGCCACGTGGAATGCCACGTCATCAACTTTCGATGCTGTCAATGAGAACCTGACGAAATAAACCAAGTCGGGATAATTTTGAAACGGTTTGTACAATTTAAAGACAAATTTTCCTTAAAATTTCACCATTTGTGTCATTTAATTCTTTTTTGGCTTATTTTTGCATTTAATTGCTGCTACTCAAAAGTGAGGAAACTATTGCTTGACTGCCATTTAAAAATATTACATTGTTGATTAACATTTAGATTCACTAAATTTTTTTTTATTTACAGAAAAAGAATAACAGATATATGCATTTTTTAAAACGAGGGAAAACTCAAGAGAATAAATAAATAAAATTAGCTTAATGATTAGATATTGTTTAAATTTCAAAGATATTAATAATAAATTAGTTATGGAAATTATAGAATTAAAGCAATGAAGAAGAAGATGAGCAGTCCCTGTGAGCTAACTTTCGCTATGGGTCTCTGCCGAAGGCATTCCCATCTCCTTTGAGCAGTAAATTTCGATCATCCGTGGATTCGAGAACTGTTCAAGGGGGAACACTTACACACACTTGCAATATTTCGGAAGCCGGGCTTAGACTGCTTGAAAGCCGAGACTTGTCGAACAGAACCGACAGAGCAAAAGGAAGTCGAGAAGAAACAATCTTTACATCTCGAGGGAGAACTGGGAATGACCTTACCGCATCAGTTATACATCGAAGCCTGTGGCTTCGGCGGTAAGTTGAAGGGGCTGCTGTAGCTGATCGGAGAGACAGAGAGAGGATTCCACCGGTCGAATATAATGCGACCCCCGCGCCCGATCCTTCCATGGAACCTTACTGCACCAGCGCCACCCTTCGCTGTGGGTTGGACATTTGATGGAGGAACGATGCCTGCTGCTGCAAGTTTCTCAGGAACGAGAGGCTTTGTGAATAAGAGGACCGGCTCGAGCGGGTCCTGCAAGATGCAAATCGAATCCGATGGTCGGTTTGATATTCGCACAAGACATGCTGGATCATGAGACTTATTATGAAGTGAAAATTTGTACTCTATATTCTAATTTTCATTATTTTTCCAGATGGAGAATTTTAGATCAACCGCTTTAACATAAAACCCAACAAGTGCAAGCTGTATAAGAGTCGAACAAGAGAAGATGGCTCGGGGAGGAAGCAGGAAAAGGGACAAGGGAGAACATCTAAGAAAACATAATCTTAACTAATTAAGCAGATCGAAACCGACTTTATGAATCAAGTGGTTTTCAACTTAAATTATATAACCTTATGTGATGTAACCTGATTAAAAGCCATGCTCAATAACTGAAAATTGAAAGAAGAAGAGAGTGTAATATTACCACTCTATGGATCCATCTGCTAGGGTTGGGAATAAACCGCTGCCTTAACTCTTGCTTTGGGATGCCAGCGGGAACCATAACAAGGTGGCTAGAGTCTGTAAACATCTGGGCTGCGGCCGAAGCTCGTGGAGTCGAAGTTGGGCGAGGACGAAACACTTCCACATCATCGGAGTCCATAAATTCCTCCTCGCTTGAACCAAACTTGCTAAAGAATGCTGGAAATCCACCAGGTACAGCAAAGCTGTCCTCTACAAGCTCGGTTTCATGCTAGAAGAAGTCCAGAGATTGCATAAAACAAACATCAGAGGATAATCGTCCCAATTGATCAGAAATTATGTTTGTAAAAAATAAAAAATAAAAAGAAAACATCGAATTTCTTAAACAAGAACCCAATCGGGCCAACATCTGTATTTTTAAGTCATATCCACTCCACAAGCAAACATACCACTACTTTTCAGGCTGAGACTCATATGTCTCAAACTTCAAGTGGACAGACGATTTTGGAAATGTTAAAAGAGAGTGAATAAATTATTTGATCCATAGACACCATAAACTCCACGCAAAACAAGGCCAAAAGAGAGATTAATAGCCACAGGAGGATACAACCAGCAAAGGTATCAAAAGAAAACAATTTTGTACCTTGTACTTCATTTGGAGCCTCTGAAGACTTACTTCAGTCTCCATTGCCTCCCGCTTTCTCTCTTCTCTCTGCAATTCACAAAGGTTGTTAAATATGTTTTACCTGTTCATAAATGGAACCTATTTTACTTTTCTATCTATTCAAAGAGAAGATAGCGTACCCTAATGAGAGCCTCGAGAATTACTTTGGCCTGTTCGAGGTTGCGCCTGACCTGAGAGATGATTGCAAAAGCAGAAACAACATTCTTAGGGCCAGAGAGAATCTCAAGAAAAGATTAAGAAGTTAAAAATGACATTAATATTAACAAACCTGGCGAAGTTTTTCGAATGACTGTATATTGTTTTCTCTTCGCTGCATCTGAAAAAAGCAGAGAAGAGGCTCAGGAGTCTTGTCAAAGAGCATTTACTCGAGCATCAATATTTTAAAGATTTCAACCGCTGAGGAAAAATATATAGTCATCACTTACCCTTCTTGTATGGAGTCTGTGGGTTTTCTCTCGTGGTCGAAACACGTTATAAGGGTTGGTGTCATTAACTGGCGGTGGAGGCTGCTCAAGTATAAAAACAATGACATTCACATAATAATAAGCTGAACCAACAATATGCATTTCACAGGAATTTCCTGATTTAAAGCATATATACAAACATAAGCAACTTTGCAGTGATCCACTGGAAAATATATCTTGACATGTATAAAAACATCACGTAGGTTGAACAGGGATATTAATGAGAATATTATCTTAAACAAAATGCAAGGAAAATACAATAACTAAAATTTGTATAACAAGACAAGCATCTTTAGCTGTGACAAAGGTGCCATCTCAGTAACACCCAATAGTTGCTCGTACAAGTATGAGAATCTTCATATAAAATTGTGCACAGCAATGGACGAAGTTCAATTTTCATATGACTGTTGTCATGCTAGTAAAACCCTTATATCTGATAATAATTCACTTTGATTTCACCATTTCTCCACAACTTTCAAGAGTTAATAATTTAGGAACATCACATCTGCCAAATTGACCTAGCATGCTGAAGTATTGAACATAAGATTTCGTTCTCATTTACCTGCAAACGTCGGAGGATTGGTTTCTGCCAACGCTCACGCTGGCCCAAGAAGAAAAGGCATTATTAGTAACAATGAATTGTACAGGCATAGAGATGAAAATACCAAGTGATAGACAATAACTGATGCTTAGGCCAAACAATATTGTATTCGAATGCAGAGAGTACTGAAGTAATTTGAAATATACATGAATTTGCTGCTCATTCACTTCTAATATTGAGAAGATAGGAAGGACAGGTCGAAGATGGGAATAGAAAAATCTCAACTTCACATTTTGACTAGTCAAGCATTATCTTAAAGACCAGTTATTCAATTATTTGGATGTACATATCTTGATTAAGACAACCATTTTACTCTAAAAACCACCTTATTGATGCCATTTTAGCTTCTAGATTGACATTTAAAGTTTAGAACTGCTTGTAGATGTGTTTTCGACGTCAGTTTTCAAGCCATTCTTTTTTCAGCACACCAGTTATTTGCAAAGTAAAATTTCTTAGCATACAATAGCAAATACACTGCACCATTTTTACTTATTTTCTCAATTGTGGAAATACATAAAGGTGGAAAAAATTTGAAGACATTATTCATGAAAGTGATTCAAAAAAAAAAACTTTAAGGAAGCTCTTCATTCTCCTTCCCTTGCCTCTGAAGGAGTCTACGACCTTCTGATGGCAATAAAATTTCAGATGATCCAATTTCAGCAAACAGTGCTTATGTATAAGCAAGAATTAATTTGTTAATTCAGGGTAATCCCCTCGTTAACAACTATCTTTACCTTTTCTTTCCAGTAATTAAAAACAGATTGAAATACTACATGTTTGATGCCCTGAGCCTGTAGAGCCTGCAATATAAGAAGAAGCATAATCATGTACAAGGGAACTCAGTACATGTAGCAAGGATATATCAATTACCAGTTACACAAAATGTTTATGAGTTGTGACCTAAATAAAAAAGGAAAGAAAATAAAGTCTCAAACACTGGCTAAGTATCCTTATACTATTGACAAAATTCACAAAAAGAGAAATAATTTCCAGGAGATGGTAATATCATTTTCTTTTCAATGTAAAACTAATTTACCAAGAAAGAGAACATGAGGGAAAATAAAGGATAAACAGTAGATCAGTGTTCAAGTTGATGCCCTACAGATGGATCAAAAGGAGGCCATTAGCTTTGTCACCTATTACTTATTAGATCGGTTAAGCGATGCATTCAACATAACACAGTTAGCTCATTGATATTCATTCTCAGAATATTAGAAAGTAAAGAACGTAGCTATATTTCCAATATGGAGAAAGAGTAGGAGGGATTTACCTCAAAAGCTGCATCAATCTGCAAAAGCACAGGAATTGGTGAACCAAATGTAGGTGTTATAACCCCAGCTCTTTCCCTGGCCTTATGATCCAGTACCTCAAGCCTAAAAAGAAGGCTTTCCAACCTGCCTCAAGAGAGAAAGAGCATCATTGACTATACATTGATTGAAAAGAAAAATACATTATACATCATTTAGTACTAATCACAGTGCTCATTAATGGTTTTCAGCATTTCTCCAGTTCAAAATTCCAAATTCATATACTTTTACATCATCTGTAGTCGAACATATTTAAGTATAATCATTTTTAGTCAATTTAATAGAAACAATAGTTAAACTGCAACTGTGGTATGGAGAGGATAATAAAGATTAGAATGTTCATCATCATGATAACTAGGGCATTTATATCGAACAACAAATGCTTTTCGCATTCCTAATAGCAGAGATAGAATATCATTGGAAGGCCACAAATACAGTAAGAGAAAACGTATTGAATCAAAGTAAAAGGACAATGTTGGTAGAAAATGTAAACCTATGAGTACCCTGACGGTACCAAGAATTTATGAATCCATTGTGGTAAAATAAGGAATCTAGGACGTGTTCCCAATATCCCTAATGCCACAAAGCTAAGTGATTGCAGACCCATTTCATGTTGTAACACCATTTACAAGTGCCTCATTAAGCTCATAGCTAATAAGGTGAAAGTTGCTGTTGATGAGTTAATTAAGCATCCATTAGCTGGCTTTTGGCTCTCTTTCATTCAAACTCAACACCAAACTCTTAATTGCTGATCTACTATGACTACTTTGCGAATCAATACACATTACTGCTTCATCGCAAGTTACTACCTCTGATAAGCCACTATCAACACACAAGAGCCATATAAAATACCAACTCTTGCAGCTGGTATCTATATCTTAAATCTCGAAATAATTAAATCTAACTGTTTGACAGGATAATACAGAATTTTCCCTGTCACCTTTCAGGTGAAATTGTCTTCTTGTCATGGTTAAACTGTTGAAGCCAATCCTCATCCTCATTATCCAAATCGTACTCCACAAATTCCCCAAGCTCAGCCCTTGCTGCAACAATTTACCTAAGTTTAAAATTCTATAGCAATTAAAAAGGTGTAAAAAAAAACAACTCCACGCTTTTCCAAAATACAAAATACAGTTAAAAAAATGGGTAGCTTCCCGACCTCCTCTTCCACGTAAATATGACGTCGGTTGAGTAAAGGTGCAAGAGTAATCTCTTTCATATGTATCCACGTTAACAAATTGAGGAATAGGTATTTCTGAAGCCAACTTCCTGGTGGGGGTCTGGGCTACCTGTTAAACAAATAAATAACCATTTTTATCAACACGTCATATGAAAAATTCACAGACAAAGCATCAGATGTATTTTCCAGCAATGGTGTTAGATAACAATTGTACTAGACTGAAACATGAACCTCTGGACTGCCTAAGGGGCGTGTGAAATAGTGGTACCTCCGTGCTGTTGCTAAAGTCGGAGTCAGCAGCAGACAGCCGCAGCAACTGGCAGCCGCGGGTGGCTGAGGTGGTGGGGGTGTCATCATCTTCGAAATCTTTCACAGACTTAACAATGGGTAGCTTCTTGTGAATGTCGAGAGGGCGCGGTCTGAACGATAACCTACTCATCTTCTTGCCACTGTCATTCACTGCCCGTCTCCCGGAGATTAACCAATCACCCCAAAAAAACGCCGCCAACTAGGACTAAACCTCTTCCAATCACGACCAAGCCTAACGGCAAGCTGAGCAATCGCGAGAAGAATAAAGAAGACTCAGAATTACTAGAACTGACAAACCCTAGGGAGGAGGAGACACCACTCTTAACAAACCTGAGAGGAACAGCGCCTGCCATGGGAAATAGAATCAACGCCGGCGCCTGAGCGTCGGGACTTTCCGACAATTGGTCATCAAAAAAGCGACAGATGATTGATTAATAATGAATGTAAGATACTTACCAAAAAAAAAAAAAAAAAAAAATAATGAATGTAAGAGGGGCAAGGCGCCGGTCGTTCCTCACTCTGCCGGAATCAACCCTCCCAGCGATGTCCTTCAGAACGGTCACAGAACCGGGCAACTGTGCGGATGGCCGTTAAACCGGTTGAGCCTCCGGATCATTATTAATTTTTTTAAAAAATTAATATTTATTAAATTTTCCGGACAAAAAAGAGTATATTGATACTTGTTTTTGTCGAGCGTATCTGAATTTCATCCAATTAATCCATATGGCTCAGATCGTATGCATGCAATCTCATGAGAGACAAGTTACAACGAAAGCACAGGCTGGTACTAAGAGGATTCCAATATGAGATAAAGCGAAAACTTATACTTGTCTTACAAATACGCCAAACTCGTATCGGTTAACTCTCGCCTCCGGCGGGCCAGCCCAGCTGGTAAGTAGGAGCCTTCTTGCTTCCCAAGTCATGGGTTCGATCCCTCGGGGCACAAGCCCATCATGATTTATTCTGACTTACCTGACACATATGGTTTACGGGCTATTGCGTGTTTCTCGAGGAGGAGATGTTGTAACCATTACTAGTCGGACCTGGAAAGAGCTCGGATACCTCGGTTATCAGGAAAAAAAAAGCATCCGTTAACTCCCGCACCCATTAAAACAACATAGTACCCCATAAGACAAAAAATTGAAACAACATAGTATGCTCCCTCTTACTTTAATCAATGTAATTAACACAACACAGTCTAAATTTCGTAAACTGTAATGAAACGAAATGAAAATGAACGAATTTAATGGAATAAAATGTGTTCGCGTTAAGATAAGTTCGGTGTTTTTTCTTTTATCTGTTCTGAAAATGCATGGGAAATGCTATTCAGGGAAGTGATAGTCTTCTTGAATGATGTCCACTGTTGCACAGTCTATTCTGGAGAAAGCAAGTCACAATTTCAAAAATTTGAATGAATAACAAAGCAGCATGGAATGATGAAAAGAAAAGCCCATTCAATTCAATTGGTCCAATGACCTAATTGTGGATTTTTTTTATAAATAGTCTAGAAAATCACGTGATTTCCCGAAATTCCTTATATTATCACTTACTTTTTTAATGACCTAGAAAATCACGATAATTGCTTCGTTTTTCTAGTTTTGTCACCAGTCAATTTTTCCGCTATAACGTCGTTAGAATTGCCTATATAGCAGCCTATGTGGCACGATAGGACACGTGGCAATACAGAAAGTTGCCACATGGATGTTTTTGCCGACGTGGCATTAAAAAAATAGCTAAATTTTTTGGAAAAATTACAAACAATTAAAAATGGAGAAAAAATAATAAAAAAGTTAAAAATTCTAAAAAATATTTTTAAAAATTCAGAAAAAATAGAAATATACAATATTAAAAAATTGTAAAATTATTTTAAAATTTCAAAAATTCATAAATTTTTTTAAGACATTCGAAAATTGAGTTTTTTAAAATTATTTTTATTATTTAGAAAAATTTTAAAACTATATTTTAAAAATAAAAATATTGTCAGAAACAAACTGCGAAGTATACAAATATTGATACACTTAAATCGAAATGATAGACCAAAATGTTCAATTGACAACAAAGCTCATAATGGACTGCAATATTTTTCTGATGTTATTTGAATTGATGAGTTATAAGAGTAATGACGGGGAGAGTTGAAGGGGAAGGGAGGGGAAGGTTGTGGAGGAGTCACATAACTCTTCATTTGGAAGGATCGTGACGGCGTGACATAACCTTATACAAATAACCGCTCTATTACTATGATAAAGGTAGTACTATTTTTTTCCTTAAATCACAGGTATCTAGAAAACCAACCGGTTATGGCTAATCCAGTTTGACCCATATGGATCCATTATACCTAATCCACTAGGCGCCAAACAACCTCAACCAATCAATATACTTTGGTCTATTACTATAAAAAATTTATTTTTTAAAATCATATTTTTTTTCACATTCTCCAAAATTTTCAAATTACTTTTAATATTTTTATTAAATTTATTGTTAATATTTTGAATTTCTATATTTTTATTATTTTCTTAATTTCTATATTTTTCAAAAATTTTCTTTTTTTGGAATTATTTTAAAATATTTTTGAATTTTCAATTTTCTAAATTTTTTCTAAATTATATAGAATTTTTTAGAATTTTCTAAATTTCTTATTTTTTTGATTTTTATGAATTTTTAGAAATATTTTCTTATTTTTTGAAATTAAAATTTTTTTATTATTTTTCTCATTTTTTAATACCACATCAACAGAACCTCCATATGACAACTTTCTATATTTCCATGTGTTCAATTGTGCCACATAGGCTGCCACGTATGCAATTTTAACGACGTTATAACGAAAAAATCGACTAGTGACAAAACGGGGAAGACAGAGCAAACGTCGTGATTTTCTAGGTCATTAAAAAAGCAAGTAATAATATAGGAAATTTCGGAAAATCACCTGATTTTCTAAACTATTTACCATTTTTTTTACAGGAGTATTCATGGTTCGGTTTGAAAAATTGTTTCGAACCGAACCAAATTGAATATCCAATCCAGTTCGACTTGGATTATCAACTCTAAAATGCATCAAGTTTACTTACAAGATAATTGAACTGCATATAGAACCGATTTTTCCAATTTGATTGACCGGTTAACCATATTTTATAAAAATAAAAATGATCTTATCAACAAAATGTAATCGGCTTGGTTCAATTGGAAATTAATTGAAACAAGTCATTTAAAACACAATAAATTATAAGTTTTATTCTTAAAAATCATCTAACTTTATTTTTGTTCAATTATTAAGTT
>JAOYND010000012.1:4935235-4945796 GCA_025802135.1 Lagerstroemia fauriei | reverse complement strand
TGGGCGGATACGACGAGGATGGCGGTGGGGCGTTGAGGGAACACCTTGTGCTGCCAGGACAGGAGGAAGTGCCTCGCCGGTAAGGAGTCATCGATCGACAGAGTCGGCGATCCGTGGGATATGAAGAACGTGTCCATATCCTCGTGGCCCTGAATCTTTTCCTCCCTCCGGGGGTCGGGGATCGGCGGTGAGGGCGACGGAGGGGAGTCAAAGAATGCCCTGTACAGGAAGAGGAGCAGCAGAAGAACCAGGATCTGCTTGACCCTCTTGTCTCTCATTCATGTACCCTCCACCGAACCCAACTAGGATCAATTTAAAAATCGAAGCTGACGCTGACCTCTCTCCATCCATCCCTCCATCCCTCATCTCTATCCCTGTCATCATCTGCTCCACGCCATGAATTTGTGTTAGGTGTGTCTCGACTCTCGATTCATCATTCTGCATGTTCTTGTTGGAGATTGGCAAATTTATATTAATTATCTGACCAATCTTATTATAACATCGTTACGAGGTAGGATAATACAAGATTATGTAGATCGAGATTTTCATTTTATTTTTGCCGTGTTTGGTATTTGAATTAGCTTGTTATCATAGGGTAAAATTTTCTAATGATTGATCTTTTTAGAGCAAATACATAATTCAGTCTCTAGAAGACAGAGTTGTACATGAAAAAAATCTTAGGTGATCATACCTCATACTGACGTGGTGAGAAAGAACTAATCAAATTGGTCTCATTAGTGACAATTATGACAACTGCTCGGGCGATTAACACAAATCTGCATATTTGTCACAATCTGATTGATATTTCCTCATGCCAAATGACGAGGTAGGATCACGTAAGAAGAAGAATTTCTCCTTGTATATGACAGTATTATCACGTGACAGTGTTCACATACACAGTAATACCAATTAATAAAATTAACTTATTTTAGAGTTACTTTTTTTTTACTGCTAGAGTTTTATTTAAAAATAATTCTAAAAATGATTTAATATTGTTAGTTTGTGTCTCAGCCTTAAAAAAATTGTTACGTGATAACACCATTACATGCAAGACTCTCTCCTAACGATACCGGAGCACTCGGAAGAATGAATTTTTGTTATCATTTTCACTTTTGAAAACTAATAACTGAGTTATATAAATACAGATTATCTCTTACAAAAATTTAAAAGAAAAAAAAACTAATACGACCTCTTGGTAGGTGGATTCCTGAGTCCACCTACTCCAACCCACAAATCATATTCTTTTACAAAATTTTCTGTTAAATTTTAATTGATTTTATAAGATTATTAATTCATATTTAATTCAATAAAAAAACAACCTTCTCATAAATTCAGAATTTTTTACATTTTTTTTTGTCTAGTTTGAGATCCTATTCGCATCATTTGCACGTGGCACGTAGTTTATGTTCACCGTATACTAAGAAGGGTGAATGACACTTTTAGTTATTAATCTTTTACACTTTTACCATTTTCGTTCTAAATTTTTATTTTTTGTCTTTCACGTCTTCAATCTTTTAAATTTTTGTCACTTTGGTTCTACCGTTATTTTTTCCATAAAAAAAGCAAATTCCATCCAAAAAAGAATATTTTATCCAAAAAAATATTTTTAAAAAAATAAAGAAAAATGAAAAAAGCAAATGAAAATGAAAAATATCACTAGAGTTTTACTGGTGGTCACATCCCCTTCAAAATTGAGAGACATTCCTGATTGAAAATTGATGATTGGTTATTATCATTATAAAATCGTAACTCATTCTGAGAAAAATGAGTTCTAATTTTGGAGGAGACACCTGCTAGTAACCGATATTTTCTTAATCAGGGAAGGAATATGCTTTTTTTGAAAAATATTTTTGTTGAAAAATAATTTTTGGATAAAATATTCTTTTTGGATGAAAAAAGTAACAGAAGGACTAAAGTAGCAAAAACTCAAAAGGGTGAGCACGTGAATGACAAAAAATAAAAATTTATGACGAAAATGACAAAAATGCGAAAGGTTGAGAACCAAAAATATCTTTTTCCCTACTAGGAACACTCCGGTCTAACAACTACTCACGAGCCGAATCTCTCTCACGTGATGTAAGGAAATATCAATCAAAATGTGACAAACGAGTAAATTAGTGTTAATCACCAGAACACTTGCCATAATTAACACTAATCAAATAAATTTAATTGATTCTTTCTCACCACGTCATTGTCATGTAGGTTCACCTAAGATTTTTTCCAAGCGAAGAGAGGATCGACAAGTGGGATTCGAAGATGGTTCCGATTAGACTTTTGAACATCTATTCTTTACCCAAAAAGGGAGGGCTACAAACCTTTCCCTCCAGCCTTCCACTCGGGCTGCTGAGGGTTTTTCATTTTCCTTTTTGAATTTTTATTTACAAAATATTATCTATTCTTATCCCTCTTTTTTTTTATACTTTGAAGGAGAAGTTACGATAAAACCTTTAGTGGAGCGGTCAGAGATGTTGACGTGGTATATTTATCTAATTAGAATTTACTGTTTATATATTTGTCCAATTATGATTTGTTATTTATTAGGTTTTTTAAATATTTTTTACTATTTATATATTATTTTTAATTAGAGTTCACCACTTATTTAAGATTTTTTTATATATTTTTAAAGAATTTTTATGATTTAATAATTATAACTGTATAATTATTGATTACTTGTCAAGTTTCGATTGGACAAATATACCACGTCAGCATCGCCTACGTAGTACGTGGTATGATCGTTCAACTAAAGATTTTCTCAAAAGTTACAGTCTTACACATCATCCATCTATTATTACCTTTCTAATTCGTTTTTTTCGGTGGACAGAGAGGCATGCCCGCCTCTTCCAATTCTGTCGATCTTTCTCTTTCGTTAATTTTTTCTTTCCTGTATCAGTACTTTCCTTGCGTGCCTTCTACTCTTCTAATTCTGTCAAATATTTTCTCCTTTGATAAGTAGGTGAGAGTTTTTGACTAAAGCAATCTTCTTTTCAAAAATATTTTTCAAACTAATCTTTCTCAAGAAATATTTCTCATTCTAGTATTCAAAGTGCTGACATGACAAAGATTTCATTTAATTTATTATTTTTCTTCCAACTCATTCCTAAATAATCTGATGTGGCATCCTACTCACTACTAGGGGTAAATAAGAAACCGAGAATCGAAAAAACCGACCCAACTCGAGCCGGAAAAATCGAATTCACGGGTCCTGGGATATATTCAAGGAGGTTTTTAAGGTGGGAAAAACCTGGACTGAAAAATTCAGGTCTTTACCCAAAAAACCCAGCGGGACCCAAGGCCGACCCTGAAAATTATGTTAAGTATATATTATATGTAATAATCCATTTTACTATTAGATTTTGACAATACAAATAATATGTTTGATATTTTAATCGCAAGTGGCATTAGCTTCCTAGATTTTATAATGCTCTTTTATTTTTGCTTAATGAGGTGTTGCATATTTGTCATATGTATGTATGCTGCATCACAAGTTTTAGCAAATTTCATATTCATATATTTTTATCATGCTTGTATCTCTTTTTTTTTTTTTTCTGTCCTAACTTTTTACCAAAATAACTTTCAAAAAAAATTGTACCAAAAAGTATTTTTAGATTATGTTTTTTAATTAAGGTGTTTGCAATACTTTGCATGTGTATCTCGAACAATAGAATACATAAACTATGGTGACATGAAATATGCATTAAGTTCGATTGTATCTTATCCTTATACGTATCTTTTATGTGAGGTTTACTAGATTCATGATGACCATCCTCCAGACCATTGTGCTTATTAAGCTAATTTGGACGTGCGGATCAGAATATTAGACGATTCTTTTTTCTAGAATACTCAAAAGTCTTCAGTGGAGCGGTTATACTACACATAAGCGATGTTGATGTAGTATATTCGTCCAATCGGGACTTGACATGTAATCAATAATTATATATTTATGGTTATTAAATCCTAAAAAATATTAAAAATAAAAAATATTAGATAAATGTTAAATCCTAATTAAAAATAATATATAAATTGTAAAGAATAAAAAAAACCTAATAATTAGTCAACCCTAATTGAAAAAAATATATAAATGGTGCATTCTAATTGGACGGATATATCACGTCAGCATCGCTTCACTGAAAACTTTCTCGTGGATAATATGCAATGTAGCCTCTTGCAAAATTGTTGATATTATAAATATTATGGGGTGAATTAGTTCGAGGAGGAGAAGTTATTCAGTGCGACAATCTTTCATTTTATTTATTCTTTCAATGTCATATTCTACTTCAGTTTTTAAGGATAAGATATTATTCTTTTTTGATAAATTATATAATTTTATATAGTTTAATAGAAAGTGACTGCGAAGCGCGGATTTTTCACTAGTCCTACGTAAAATGAAGAGGAATGGCAGAGAAATTCGACTGCATAAAAAAAAGGACAGAAATGAAAAATCTTCCCAGCAACCAAACGCTGCAATTATACAGAAATCAATAAATGCATATATACATACAGGGACGAATTCAGAAGTGTCGGTCGAGGGGGAAAACTTAACATAGAGTTAATGGACAGATTTTGCCAGGGCGAACTAAGGTAATTCTCCAAAATTATCGAAAAATTAGTAAAATTTGCGTAGAGTTTCACATATTTTTCTGAATTCAATGGACGATTTGTACTAGAATTTCACGGGTTTTTCGAAATCCGTTGGTGTATACATACATGGATCTATCAATGTAAGAATGGGTAGGTGAGACTTGTCTACTATAAAAAAAAAAAAAAAGGAATGGTTAGGTAAGAGGTCTTACGCGGGAGAGCTCCATCCACTTCTGATCGAGCATCGATCCCATCCGTAGTGAAACTACTCAAGAGGTTAAATCACCATATGTCGTGTTTACCAAATTGAGCAAAGCAATAGGCAACAGAACAAAAAATAAAACACACAGATTTACGTGAAAAATTATTGACGGGAAAAATTACGGGTAGAGAAGGAACAAATATGTTATATCGAAAGATTGGTATAGGAGGTTGGCAAATGTTTTTGTGTAAAGAACTTGCAAATCTCCAAACATAGAGTATAAGAAACTCTAAGTTGTAAATTAAGTGGTAACCAAGCTAAGCCTGATAAACTGTGTCGTGTCGTATTTAAACGTATTCGGGTTAAAAACCTCGATAACCTGGACATGACATATTTATTTTTTTTGTTTAAATAGGTTCATGTTTAAACGGTCGTGTCTAAACCGGGTTGACCTATTTAATATAGAATGTATTTAACATATAATTATACTCTAATAATGTATGATACAACTACTAAAATAATTATATTTATAGACAATTAGTATAATAAGTAAGATAGATTAATTAATTTTACATAATATTTGACGATAATGAAACCTGTAATGTATGTAATATTTTACGTATCATAAAATTTTTATATATAAATATATTAAATATGTTCAATATTTATATAAAAATAGTGAAGTACATTTAATAAACTTGTTTAAACGTGTATTATCGAATTATGCAGATTCAACCCATTTAAACACATTTATTTATCGTGTCTGAACATGTTCGTGTTCGTGTCTGAATAAGCTTGACCCAAACCTGTCTAACTTCGTATCGCGTCGTGTCGAATTATCATGTCGGGTCAAAAATTGACATGCTTAAACCAAACCTTGCGCCGGTCAAATAGGTCCATACTGTGGCCCACACTGCCTTAAAAATTCTCAGAATTATTTATCGACCACGGTCACACCATGTCATCAAAACTAACATGTCCAGACTTCATGCCGAGACTGATAGCACATAGCCATCGAAGGACTCAGATCCACTGAGCCCAGTAGCCACCCTGTGGTCAAGCTGCTACTCCTGCTGGACCGACTGGTGCTGTTCGGCTCGGGGAATGGAAACACGACCGTCTTGTACAGTAAATTTACATATCCACGTTGATTACCAAACATATGGCTGCTGGCTCGATCCTAGCTAGTTGCAAACTTAACCAGCAGGATCGCCTTAGACGGTGATCACGGTATCGACTCATCAGTTTTTCCTTCCCCAGACATGGTGCGACGCCTCGGGGGCTTAAGATATTGAGCCGTGCCTATCAGGCGATGATATGCAACACATGCTATGTACCCTTTAAGATAAAATCCGACATAGGCTGCACGGGACAATATCGACAAATTTCTATTTAGAAACATCCGCCATGCTTATGGGTCTCGTATTCAGTCCTGCTGCAACCAAGGGAGCCTCCGATCGACCTTTCTTCGGCGTCATAAAAGTCTCTCTCGCACTCGGGTTCTCAAACAGAGCCAGGGCATGAAGATAAACCCTAATATACCTGATATAGACCGACATGTCATGGCCCGACCGAGCCCAACTCCCTCCATCCATGGTGCTCCTCTCCCTTCCAACCTGACCTCCTGAGTCAGACCATCCATCGTACACCGACTCTCTCGGTCAGACATTCTGGTCACGACCGACTCCGACCCAAGCACTGGGCACGACGGTGAGGAGCACAACGACGTCAGTACTTTGTACAGGTAGGATATATGAATACACCCCATTTCAGGATTCTCAATGACTCTCACACTCTCTTCCTAGCATTCCCGTATTCTCCTCTTCTTCTTCTTCTTCTCCCGGGACTACTTTCTAACTTAAGTATCGAAGAGCCATTACGGTGGAACAACCTCGGACTTGGCCTTCTTTGGTGGTTTCCGGTGAAGCCTCTCCACCCATCTTCAACTGAAGTCCAACTCTACCACCAGTTGAAGACTCATCAACTGGTAGGCCACTCCAAGGCCCTATCAATTGTAAGACTTCATTCTAAAGTTTGTGAATTTAGATTTCTCGATGGATTAACATTGTTGCCTGTCTGCACAGTTCGAGCAAATGCTTAACTGTTATGTTTCTTCCATATTTTCCATGCTTTAGTGGACTGTCGCATTCACATAGGTGGAAAAAAATATATTATATAATATTAAATTCTTTTCTTTAATTTAAAGAATTGATTATTTAGCGGTTGCAACTGAAATGTAGAAGCTTAATTTCCAATGCCTTCCTCATCATGTCACGTCCATATAACATGTGGCAGCGTACATAGGCAATGGTCACTGTCCCTCACCAATCATCGGACTTAATTTATGATTGTTTCCTGCTGCACATGATATCTAAAATTAATATATTTTTTGTGATAAAAAAATCAGTATATTTAACAAATTAGTGTTCGTGTCAATCAGTTTATTATAGTGTAAGATTCTCCGCATCACAAAATTTTCATCATTAATAGCACTCGAACTAATATTTTTTGCCTAATTGAGCCGATATTGACAGAAGGTAGTAGACGTAGAGCTATCTCACCTTATATTTATCGATTGCAGCATTTTTCTTTTAAATATGTACCATTTGAAATTTAAAAATTCAATTAACTCTTACATATTTCATGTGAAC
Organism: Lagerstroemia fauriei; assembly: GCA_025802135.1. Classification (NCBI taxonomy): domain Eukaryota; kingdom Viridiplantae; phylum Streptophyta; class Magnoliopsida; order Myrtales; family Lythraceae; genus Lagerstroemia; species Lagerstroemia fauriei. The sequence goes on along the minus strand of JAOYND010000012.1, from coordinate 4,938,365 downwards.
TAAACCGTCACGCTCCCCAATTATCCTTTTTTTTTAATCATAAAACTCCGAATCCAAACTCTTTGAAGAGCGCAGAACGATAATTTAGCGGTTCAAAACACATTTACATGTGATTTGATGAGATCGAGATATTAAATTCGAGTCGCTTCCATGTGCTTATCGGAAAAAAAAAACATATGCTAAAAGTATACTCATCTGCTAAAAAATTATGTTGTTGTTGGTTGCAGCTTTATATTTATTCCGGTGACAAGGAAACCTATATTTGTAATATAAGAATGGAAGGTAAAAGACAATGAAACTTGGAAGATCCGTCCCCCGGTCACCACAGAGCATATATCATATAACAGTATTAATATAATATTACAAGTTAATAAGATTTCGTTATTTTAAAAATTTTTAATAAAATTTTAAAAATAAAAAATAATCCTAAAAATAATTAATTCCGTTAAATATAAGAATTTCTCCTCGTTCACAGTTTTGTAATTAGCAATTAGCATCCTGAGCCCTTCTCTTATAAGTAGAGGGAGGTTTGTCTACTATTTTACCGGATAGTGATGACAGGCTCGTCGAACGGACCGTCGCCAACTAAAGGTTCCGGCGGCGGCAATCCCCTGGCCGCGCTCCCGTGGACGACTCGTGCCGCCGTCTCCATCTTCATCAAGATTAGGAATTTGGCATGCCGCTCAGATGGCACTGTGAACCGCTGGCTCCTCAACCTGATCGACATGAAATCTCCTCCTACCCGGAAGCCCGTCAACGGCATTAGCTCCTCCGACTTCACCGTCGACCCCAGCCGCAACCTCTGGTTCCGCCTCTTCATCCCCACCACGACTGGCGCCAGCGGCGGCGGCTCCCTCCCGCTCATCGTGTTCTTCCACGGCGGCGGCTTCTCCACCATGAGCCCAGCATCCCAGCCCTACGATGCCTTCTGCAGGAGACTCGCCGGCGAGGTGTCCGTCCTTGTCGCCTCCGTCCAGTACCGCCTGACGCCTGAGCACCGGCTCCCTTCCCAGTACGATGATGGCTTCGACGCCCTCAGATTCATAGCCGAGAACTCTGATACGCTGCTCCCGGGAAATGCCGACCTGTCGAGGTGCTTCATTGCCGGAGACAGTGCCGGCGGAAACCTCGCGCACCACGTCGCGGTCAGGGCGGCGCAGCTGAACCCCGGTCGGGTCAGAGTCCGGGGGCTCATCGCGATCCAGCCTTTCTTCGGTGGGTCGGAGCGGACCGAGTCCGAGATCCGGAATTCAAAGTGCCCGACCTTAACAGTTTCCCTGACCGATTGGCTCTGGAGGGCATTCCTGCCGGAGGGGGCTGACCGAGACCACTGGGCGGCCAACGTGAGCGGACCCAATGCTGTTGATATCTCGAACCTTGCAGATTTCCCAGCTACGATCATCTTCGCCGGCGGGATGGATCCCCTGCACGATTGGCAGGTCAAGTACTACGAGTGGCTGAGGAGATCGGGCAAGGAGGCGGAGCTGGTCGAGTACCCGGACATGGTGCACGCGTTCTATGCGTTCCCGGAAATACCAGAATCGACTCGATTGATTTCGAAGGTCAAGGAGTTTGTCACCCGAACGTAGTCATCGGATCATATGTCAGAGTGACCAATACTCGATCTCAGGCTGCACTGCCCTTGCCGGCAGTCAACATGGCAAGTTCGTATAAACTATTTGACGGTGACGCTCAATTTAGAATTCAAGTGACTGAAGCAACCGTCAGTTAATAGAATCCCGTACATGGGTTGTATTCATGAACTACTTTTCATAGTGAGTGCGAGTTTTCTCTACGACAAAGACATATGCTGCTAGTACACGCATGCAGATACATTACAACAAACTTCAGGGGAAGAATCAATTCCTTGAACAGACACGTCGAAGCACACCACATGTAAAGAACCGGGACAACACATGATCAACAAACTTACCTGTCGATAAAACAACAAACTTCCTAACCGAAGTTAAGAGTTTGTTCAACCTTTTGAAAAACTGTGGGATTAAAAGACTTTGCAATTGGTCTCTTTCAAAGTCTTCGGTTGCCTGTGTTATGTGATCCCCGAGTCACTTGTGTACTAAGTTTGATATAAGAAAAGGCTGGTCCAACAACCAAAGGAGACGACAGAAAAGGTTGCGATGCGGTCCTACTAAGCAATGAGAAGTGCTATCTGTCAAGAACCGTGGCGTTTGATGAAGTTTTAGTCACGGTTGCCATCTTAAAAGGTAAAGGCAAAGCTACAAGATCCCGATCCCAGCCCCGATCTCATGCTAGACACTGAAACATCCGATAGTACAGCTCTTCCTTCGAACCCGAATCGGTAACTTGGTTCGTCAGAAGGTCCCAGAAAAACTTTACATGTTCATTGTTCAAGGACAATTATTATTTTTCACTATCACTGGAAATCAACCAAAGGCTGCTCCTACAAACAGATGAATAACCATCAGAAATTCGAAATAAGATGTCTACTTTCAGAGTTGCTAGTACTAGGGAAATATCCATCTCAATATCTCAGTCAGTAATGCGGCTTCATTCGGGTTCTGACCGACCATCCACACCTTGAAATCGGGAGGGAAGTAGCTCGCATCGCTCCACAGTTTCAGCATTTCAAGCGAAAATGGGCCCTGTTGATAACCGTGCGGATCCCTGTAGTACCACACCATGCTTCCAAGGTTAAAAGCAGAGCTGTTATTGTTCCCATGCGGAGGAGGATCTGGATGTGGTTTGACGGTGTTGTCCTCATCATCGCTGCTGAGATCAATCACTTGAGCAGCAGCCTCGACTTTCTTCTCCGTTGTTCCTGGGACGCCGATGTTCAGGTCCACAGCTAAAGGCCTCCGTCCGTTACTTGAATTTGTCTGCAATGGTCGGTTTTGAAGGTTTTCTTGCACATAGGCACCATGCACATATTCTGCAAGCAGAAAAATCATGAAAGAGGTGCACGAAATAAAGACCGAAACTTGCATTCTGCTTCTTTGTAATAGAACTTAGAACCCACATCTGTTTAGTAAACAGATTTGAGATTCTCAGCAGGCTTAATTGAAGCAACATCAAAAATCATGTTCATTCTGCATGCTCTATAAAAAAGAACTGGTTCATCTAAAGCCAGACACCAGTCCATTAACATTAT
>JAOYND010000012.1:4614800-4627387 GCA_025802135.1 Lagerstroemia fauriei | reverse complement strand
GAAAAGGTAAAGAGAATATATATGTATCATTCTTTTCTGGAGGTTTGATTGGAGACTGTATATTGCTCTGCACTGTGCTGATTGTAAGTCTCCTTCATCATCTTATACTTGAGAGCGAAGTACAGAGACTGCTTACACTCAGTAGAATTCTACAATCTTCTTCATCTTGTTCTTCTTCTTTAATTATCCGTGTTTGATCAAAATTATTATTACTGAGAATGTTCACAAGATTTTGCTTGTCATATGTATTTCCAGCACTTCTTCTGCACACAATACACATCTTTTGCCATCCCTACAGACTTGCATGGAGATTCTTAGTTTTCCTTTTCAAAGGGTATTCGTAGAACAACTCTTTACCTTGAAATTAAATCATAGGACGATTCCTAATGTTGGGTTATTGACAAATAGGGAAAGGCAAAAACGTTTGGTTCCATGGACATGAGACGGTTTAGGTGATTTGTCACCAGTTTCCTTTAAGGAAAGCTGTCGGGTTCGTGTAATATTTCTTAACGAATCGATCATGTTCGAACTTGATTATTTACGATATCGATTAAGTTTTTGAATGTCGGAGATGCAAGTCGGAAAAAAAAAAGAGTCTGGTTTTGGACAGCTATTCAGTTGGGTATATGGTATTATTATCATTTAAGGTAAAAGAAACAGTCGCTGCCCACTGTCGTCACTGCACAACCGCAAAAGGTTTGGTATTGGCAGCTGTGAAGAACGACTCCGTCGACAAGAAGCGGAAATGCAGCAGCAAGTTAGGGGCCGTACACAAATTAAGTTAGATTCCAAGCTTCTCGTCATTTCTATTTCTCAATTTAATGTATGGATTCTCGGTTCGGTTCGAGAAAAATATTTATAATTAAAAGAGTTTTATTATTTATTATAAATATGAATTTGTATTATTCGATACATTTGAATAGGAAAACAAAAGGAGAATTTAAAGAAAAGGATGAAGAGGGAGAGAGTAATTTCTTCCATAAATTACGGGAAAAGTGGAAATAAATAAATAAATAAAATGATGAGGTAATGGGAAGAGTGTGTATATGAAGATATCCCACGCGAGTCATTATTGCAGCAAATTTGAGCACTCAAGAAGAGGCCTTCCCATCGATTGAGCAAAGCAAATTAGAGAGCACTCCGATGGATCCAGAGTTCTATCAAATGATTTCTGTAAATCATGTACCCGAATCCGAGGTTTCGAGCGTATCATTCTCTTTTTGTAAATTATCATACTCGAATCTGCACATCAGCGTACTCAGTGGGATGAAATAGGACGGTAATGGCACGGGATGTACGTCCATATGGAGGCGGTTCGGTCCGTATCTCGGCAAAAACTGGGAAATTCGCGTCAGAATTGCAGTTTAACTTATTTTCTAATTTACAACTTGAATGTTTGTAAGACGTTCTTAATTTCTTATTACCATACCAACTGTAGCCTGTAGGATTGGATGGACCTAAGTGCCCTTTGAGATATCACATTAAGTTGCGAACCGGTTCAAAGCAAAACTCGACAAATTTTCGTGTGCCGACTACGAAATGTCCTTCCGGGATAGGTGAAATTAGAAGCCATAAAACCATGGAAACTCCCCAAGATCTCTAGGAATTGAGGAGAATCATGACTTGGAGGATTCTTAACGACATTTACGTAAGTCAATTGTCATGTTCCTTGGAACATCAGATTGAAGAGAAGAGAGAGCCATAAAGGTCTCATAATTCTCGGAACAGTTGATCGAAAAGCTTTTGTCCATGGGAGAATCATGGTAATTGAGCAACAGTCAACACCGTTTCTTCTTCGGTTCTTCCATGATTTCCCTGTGGCGAGATAAAGATACAGGGAGACCTATATATTTATCGATTCTTGCAAGTAAGTCCTAAATATTTCAAAATGTTAAATCAAGTTCTATATGTTATTCGCGTTACAACATCGATTCCATTCCATTATTTACTGTTACTTTAAGCTGACGTGACACTGGTACACGTTAGCTTAAAGTAACGGTAGGTGACGGAATGGACTCGATATGATAACGCGAATATAATATAGGACTTGATTTAACACTTTGAAATATTTAGAATTCACTTATAAGAATCGACAAATATATATAACTCCCGGTATTATTTTTTTATATTTTTTTTGGTTGGGATAGGGAAAGATACTCGAGTGGGCAAAATGAGTGGTTTTTTTTTCTCAATCAATAAAGGAAATGGGAGGTTTATTGCATCTTATAAATACAAGAAAGTCTTGTAACGTAACGGGTATATTACTTGACAGCGTTTAAGCGAAGTAACAAATAAAAAAATCCAGTTATTTCTAAGATTATTTTTTATTTTTAGTGTTTTATAAAAAAATCTTAGATAATTGAATTATTAATTCATAATATCACGTAAATATTATCACGTAATACACCCGTTCCACAGATGACTCTATTTACAGGGGTTTTACAAATTATTTATAAATGATATATGAGTGTGTGTGTGTGTGTTTTTTTATTTATTTTTGGGTGAAAATCAAAATATATATGTGATTTGACCACTTACTAATTAATTAACGTTGTCACTAAGAATTAATATAATAATATCTAACTTTACCTAAATTTTATAATTAATTATATATTTTTTAATCAATACAAATTTATATTTCAATATGTAGCTTAAGAAAACCATATTACGATTATATTTTTTCTCACAATCATAATATTTTCAATAATCTAACTGTACTCGAACTAAACTTCCCCAGCCTGGATTTTCTTCCAAACAAATCCTTTGTGCCAGGCTTGTGCCAGAAAAACAACAATATAATGTCATTTTTATAAGTAAAAAGGAGGACAGTAGTAGTGACGACTCAACCATCCTGCTATATAATGTTCGGTATATCATATGAACTTAACGGTCAATACTTACAGTCACCACATCAACATATCACCATTAAAAGTACAGTATATATAATAATAAAAAAGCCGGCATTCGCTAAAATATAAACTCAAGAGCTCGTTTAGCGGGATTTTACTTAGAGTGCCGCTCGAACCCGGAACCCTGACCTTATCAAAATATTACAAAAATAAGTTTTAAAACATTAATCTACTGTAATCGATGGTCCAGAGTTCTGTTCTTCGTACCCCTACAGTAGCCCTCGAGTTCGTCCTTTGATTTAAAACATTTCGCAGTTGACCATGAGGAAAAGAAAAAGAGAAAGAACAGTGACAGCCGAACCTTTTATTCCTGCTTTCATGGAAATAATAAATGCCAGAGATTAATATATTATTACAGTATCGGACACTATTAATATTAAAAAAATAAATATTAAAAATTATCGTGAGCGGAAATAGAGTTTGAAAGCGAAACTTAAAAATAAATTATTAAACTGCTGATTGTGCGGCTAACAAAAAGACCTGAAAGTTATCCATCCTAAGTCGGATTGGTACAATTTTTTTTAAAAGTAGGAACTAGGATCCCAGATTTAACTCTTATAAGTTAAAAAAATTATAACTAAAAATTTAAACACCTAATGAATTAGATTGATTACCTCCAGGAGCAACAGTCCAATGGCAAATTTCTTGAGTAAATTCTAAGAGCGCCCGGGTTTGAAATCCCTTGGAGGTCGACATCCGGGATTTAATGTGGGGCTCTGGACTGTAAATACACCCTCCAGTGGATTAGTCGGTTGTTACAGCGCGGACAATATCTATATTAAAAAAATAAATAAGATTGATTAAAATCTGAAATCATAGATATAAAAAAAATAAGATTGATTAAAATCTTAATTAATCGATGGTGGTTGAATTTTTATATATGAGCGCCTCTTACAAGCCTTTTTGGCCAAAACGTGGAAGCTCAGTAGTGGTCTAATGGAAGGACGTGGGGCCCATTATCCTAGTGTGGAAGGATGCACGAAAGGACTGATGGAAGGGAATGGGTGGGAGGGTGAACAGAACAGTCTTCTGGAAATCCTCTGCTAATCATCTCATGGTATTTGCCAAACCAACCTAAGTAAGACTGCTCACTTTTTGCACGTTTTGTTGTGTAAGGTTCGGCTGGTGGATAGCCTATCTCTTCTTCTTCATCTTCCTCTTCTTTCTTTTAAAATAATGTCCACCCAAAGTAAATTGGTCGAGGTGGTAGAACACTTCTGAATGGAGAGATTTATCTTGGGAGAGTTTTATCTCTTAGTTGATCCTCCCAGTTTAAAGTGGATTAGTCAAACTGTTGAATTTTTATATACAAATGATTTAGAAAAAAGAAGAAGAAGAAGGATAATGCCCTAGCTTTTGCTTTATGGCTTTCTCGGAATCACATCGAGGATGGTAGTAATTACCATCGGGATTATTCACTAACTTTAAGCTAATCAGTGTGAATAACAACAGTTTTAAGATCATCATCAATAAGCGAAGACGGTGCCTGCCAGTTGGATCCTATCCTAGACTCATAATGCCTCCTCATCAAATAGCAAGAACCAGCACGCGAAACAGGATTGCAGAATAATTCAACCACATTATGACCGGCCGCCATGGTTTCCCAAGATAAGCCTGCAATCAGATAGATCTTCAATCACTTAACTCGAAAGGCAATGCTGTTCCACTTCTGTTCGGTTTTTCTTTCCCAGTCTCTCTTCATTTCGGGAAGGATTTCAAGTTTAGAGCCTGACTTCCATTTCGACTAAAGCAACACACGGTTCATTAATAGATCGGTTTTACATTCATTTACATAAGTTGTTAAGATCATCACCAAACTCTCAGATCAGATATGTCCGGTAACAGGAAGTGAAGGAGAAGCCATAAATCACAGGTAGATGATAGTTGAGGGGACTGTAGTAGTCGAAACTAATCCCTCCTGCAGCAAGGTTTCACCCGGCAGCACCGGTTTTCACGAACCGAGAGATGGAGCACTTCTCCATCTACATGCCTGTGCACCGAATTAGCAGCCCTCAGATTAGCCCATGAAGCGTAAAATGATTCCACGGCCGGGGAAGAGAAGCCGTTGTTGCTCAGGTCCAATAGCTCCAACTGTCTTGCCAACCCGATCGCTGCAGAAAGCTTCTCAATGAGTGGGCATTCAGGGAGAGAAACTCTCTCACAAGAGCTAGCACAGCTCTGTTCCATTCCGGGAGGACCGGGCTCTACTTCCATCCCTTCATCTTCACTATCAGCAACTACGAGCTCACTGCTCTCACGGTTTACCGCACATAAATCATTTTGCATGGGGCGAGAAGAACATTCAGCATTTGTGGGATTTGGTTCTGAGGATGCTGGTTTTTCTTCTCGAGTTATGTCACACGGAAGGGCTCCTCTTCCAGACTCATCCATGTTATCGGCCAGATCAAGCTCTTTTACTGAGCTATTCCCTGATACAGCAACACAACAAAGTGAACGTGATACACAAAGAAATGGTTGTTCAAGATGTAACATGTAAATAAAGATGGGCTATTGTGACGAACCGGCTAGCGCCTGAATTATTTGAATAACTCCACAAAGACCAAGCTTGCACTTATTTAACACCAGTACTCTTATGTTGCATTGAGAATTTCCGAGCATTGATGCCAATGCACTGGCTCCCTGCAACAAATATTTGACTCGAGTGATCACTAAGAACTTGAGAGGTACCCATCAGAGATAAGCTGAATAGTGAGAGCTAATAGATACTTGACCTCCTGAGTTATAGTGTTTCCACCAAAATTCAGCTCGGAAATTCCAACGAACAGAGCATCAGTGCTAAATTGGGAAAAGTAGTTGGACGACAATCCGCAACAAGATAGGTCAAACTTCACGATTTCATGGGTCTCGCACAACAATGATTCCGTCAACTGCAGTGCCACATCCTGGACCGGAGATAAAGTCAATACTCAGCTAATAAGCAAGGGAAGAGTATCAGTACTCTTACAGGCTTCGAGCTCAGTCCAATTGACTTACAGTTCCAATACTCGTACCACCAAGCATTAGTCCAGACAGAGAAATGGTTTTGACCAGTTGAGAGAGATTGTCAATGACAGTTTTTGTCAACTTCAAGCCGTTGAGACTAAGCTCTGAAAATCTACAGGAAGAGAATTGCAAATAATGTTATTCTATTTCCAGCTTAGGAAATGGTTCTTGCTTAGAATTTGTCGAAAGCAATAAGATCGTGGAGAAGATACCGTACCTACTCAGAGCGCCGAGTTTGGACAGTAACTTAACGATGGCATTTCCTGATATATTGTCATTATGACCTAATGAGGAATCATAAATGTTAAGGCAAATTTTGCTAATGATTGTAACTCAGAAAAGAAACATATCCAATGAAGCTTTCTCAGAACTGGGTACCTATCCAAAGTTGTGAGAGCATGGATCCAGCATCAATTGAATCAGCAATCTTCTGAATTGTTCTGGATGAAATAGAACAGCGTTCTATGTTCAAACTGTAAAGGGCTGCAAAGTGGAGATTGTTTAGAACAAACCATGAAAAACCTCCAAACCCAGATACACAAGTATACATCTACGATTGGCTGGTCTAGTTACATAAAAAATCGAAGATTTTTGTTCTCCATAGTTTGCAACAGTAGGAGCTCTTCACCTTTGCAATTTTTCAGAATAGTCGAAATATAAAATCCACAAGCATCAGTTAGACGGTTCCCAGAAATATTGAGCATCACCAATCGCTCGAACAGAACTGGACATTCACATATCTGCAGATTATAATTGAATAAGCTTATCAGATCCAGTCAAAAGACAAACCTTGATCTTACAAAACCACAATCTCAATCTATGATTCACTAAGAAAAGAAGGCCGGAGAAGATGCTGTATAATATCGAGGCCATATTTTTTAGTGTACTTAGCTCACTCTGGAAGCAACGGAAAGGCAAAAAAAAGGCAAAGTAGAATGAAAAGATTTAAAGTACGAAGGAATAAACGATGACTTCTTAATAGACCTGAAATAAAGCTGTTGGACCGAAACGATTGCAATGCAAGTCCAGACTCAAGTCCCCGTAGTTCTTTCCCGATGATTTAAATATTTGTTGAAGTTTCTCCATTGTACCATTTCCTGGAAAAGTGCTCCATAAACAGATTAGATTACCCAGGGAAAAGGAGACATCTAAATTTCTTTCCTACGAGGACACTACTGAAAAGAGATAATTTGGTAAAAAATACACTTGTGGAAGTGTTCATGCTTTGCTCGAGCAACCGCTAAAAAGGAAGAAATTGGAAACTTAACCTAGCGAACAGCAACTCACCTAGAAAATTGTGAGATAGATTTATCATTGTGATTGCTCCATGGGCACTCATAGCATTCAATAGTGGAGTTATGGACACATCTTGCAATTCACAATCTGATACAATTACTTCATCTTCCGAGACCTATTACATAGGGAGCCTCATAAGCATTCAACATAATATTAAGAGTATCAGAAACAGTTGCAATTGTTCAAACTAAAAGCAAGTATCTGCTCTAGTAAGTGAAAGTAAAGCTAGCTTCAGTTAGTACCTCCAGATTGTAGAGCCTAGTCAACAACTTCAAGTTTGGTGCCTCAGATAAGTCCTCGCAGCGGTTGACGTATAATTTCATCAGAGGCTTGTGTATCCAACCTACACAGTGCTGTCTATAATTTTATCTTGCTCCATATAATGAAGTTCGGAAACAGATAAAGAATGGAAGAACATACCGCCAACTAATACTTCAACTATGCCACTGTCAAGAAGACTCATACTTTCAAAAGCTTCCGACCATTCAAATATTCTTCCACGACTTTTAAATTTCTCAATGATTGGCAGGAGACCTATTTAGAGGGATAGAGGCCATAAACCATTGCAACTGGTAATGAGCAGATCAAGCAAAAAGAGAGCATCATTAAACTCAAACTAATTTCCTTATATTTCCATCTGAGCGTTCCAAAACAGGACACTGCTCAGCAAAAACTTTACCCTTATTTCTCTTCTCTGTAGGAAGCTGTAAATAGTACAAGCATGCCAACTGAGTCTTCAGATATTCAATGTTGAAATTCCCAACAGACAGGAAGGAGCCAGCCTCCATGCGTACCATATCATTGTCAATTTGAAATGTGATACACCGCTGCAGTTACCACAAATTTTATGTGAAAGAAGTCGAGAGTTTCACCAGAACTATTACTTTATTGCATAGAGACTTCACCAGTAGACTGAGTAGCAAAATCAAGTGGCTTCATTTAATCATAGCAGGGCAAATGATGAATCAGCAGTGACATGAGCATCTATATGTACCATAGGATCTATGTATTTTGATTTATCAGACTAGGAATATAGATGTGTCATAGGGATGTGTAAAAGACCAAAAAACCAAACAGAACCGAACAGAATTGAACCAAAAATAATCAAACCCTTCAAACTAGCACTTTAGTAGTGCTTTTTTTCCCAAGAAGATGTTCAATTCATTGAACCCTTCAAGCCAGCTCTTCAAACCGATTGGTTTTCTAGTTAATAATCAAACAAAATTATTTTTTTAAAAAAGGAATTCTCAAACTAAAATATGCAATTTATTATCAATCAAACGTATAGCCTTTTTTAAACAGTTTGGTTAATTAAATTTGAAAGTATACGTATTGAGATTTAAAATTATGTTTAATTTATAAGAAGAGGAGAACAAATTAACCTAAATGAATTGATATCCTAAACCGAATTGAACCGGATATTTGTTCCGCTCGGTTGGGAACAGTTCTTCAAACTAAATCAACTGAACCATGCACATTCCTAATGTGTCCCTCCCAAAAGAAAGACCATTCTTTCATGCCTAAATACCTTATAGATAATGATGATCTAGCAGTAAACTGTGAATATGCTGTATGTGCAACATAATATTTCTCAAAATTTGCACGGCATGAAATGCCAACTTTTACTCACTTCAAATCTCTCCGAAGCATGAGATCCCAAATTGGCAGCAATCTGCTTATGCGACAAGGTCTCTCCAGCATCCCAGTTGCACTTCAAGCCACCCGAGATAACATTATGAGCAGAAACATTATCACTGTTCAACCTTTCTTCTTTGCCATTTTGCAAAGATAATTTACCAGAACTCCTCGTTCTGAGAGAATGCATGTCGTCATCAAGATTTCTTGGATTGTATGAATTTATAGCACACCCTGAGACATGTCTAACTGCAATAGAACTTCCGTTACATTGGACTGCAGTTGCAAAAAAGTGAGTGAAAGTATTTCTTTATGGAAGATGAAAATGCAAGTTTGGTCGGTCAGACTTACATGCGCCTCCACCAGAAGTGCCAATCCCTTCAACAGAACATTTCTGAAGGCTTCCCTTACAACACTCTAAATCAGCTTGTGCTCCATCATCTTCATCATCAGAAAGCACTACCCGTACACGTTTACGACCAACAACTGTACCAGATGATCTTGCTGGACTTACTGTAGAAAGCTCCTTGAACTTCTCCAGATTATTGTGTTTCTCAAGAAGAGTAGTTGTCGACTTCGGCAATCGTTTGCTGCTGTGGATGAATGTGATTAAGGGGACATCATCATTTAATTCTTCAACATGGTTAGATTCTATTTCACAAGCACTGGGTCTACTTGTCAAGGGAGAATTGCATGCAACATCATCACCCTCTGTGTCTGTTTCAGAGCAGCATTCTGCTCCCCTGTTCTGTGCTTCAAGCTTACCAGCATTAGATTGCTTCAGCTTGTCAATTAGAAGCTGCAACCGCCTGCATTAGTTGGCTTCAAACATCATTTCTCCGATCACAATCCAAGTCATTACTCCAGAAAAGGTGAAAGTATATTTTAATGGACTCATGGACACAGATTCTTACTTCGCTTCTTTAATGTTGTCAAATCTGATCATGTGGCTGTAGTGCATGTTTTCAAGTGCAGAAAGCTGAACAGAAGGGAGATTAGCTTCTACAGCAATCCTGCAACAAGGCATATAGATTGATCGCTAACATATAGAAACCTAAAAAGGAACTATACTGCATTTGGATCTGTTTTTGTGGCTAAAACTGATTGTCTCATAGCATGGTTAATCGACTCATAAAACAAATAACGGGAGCCTAATGAAAACGATATAGTTACCCATAACCTTCTTCATAGGCATCCAGTGCGCGTTCCCAATATCCTTCACAGTCAAGAACAGTGCCAATGTTTATCTTCACTAGTGCTTGCCCCTAAAAGTCATGACAGATGCTATGTAAATGAACCACCAGAGACGTAAGCTTGTGATGCACAAGTCTTCCTACCAATGTTTAGGTATAACATTTATTAATATTCATACTAGTTTAATGTTAAAGATCCTGGAACATGCATTGTGAAGAATCTGCTAGTTACCCACCTCCATGTTGCCAATAGACTTGTAAATCTCCAAACTCTTCTCATACCATTTACGAGCTTTGGAAAAATTCCTAAGCTTCTGGTATGACTCTCCGACAGCAAGACAAGAGTCACTTTGCTTTTCCTTGTCACAGAGCTCAATGGCAACTCTTTTCTTCCGCTTGGCATATTCACGATGCTGCAAGAGGAGATTGGAAAAGAGGTAGGAAAGAATAATCTAAAACGAAATGCACAAAATTCAGGCTCTACAAGGTCTTCTACAGGCCTACCACATTTCTCTATGTATCATAATAATGGATAAGCTCTCAGACAATATTGAGCCAGTTGTTTAGGAAATTATAAGCTGCCACATGATGAATTAGTCGTCAAAGAGCTCTGAAACAGCCTCTCCTGAGAGTATAGCAAGTTCGAAAGCATGACTTCCTTTTTTATTATCCTAAAGTGTGAGGTACTTTAGTATTCATCATATCATTGATTTCTTCATGTGCTTAAGATCTAAGATCAGACAAATAGAGCTAGATCCTATTCCCTTTGTTCCGTCGAACATAATTTTATCTTGCCATGGGTGTTCAAGAAAAAAGAGGCAATTCAAGCAGAACTTTAACCATAACTTAAGTTCTCATCAAGCATAGAGTGTACCTTCCGCCATGCAGATATCATGCTTGATTTCTCTAAAAGCAAATCAAGAGATTTATTCTGCTCCAATAGATACTTCCTTTCACCAGTGGTGCCTCTAGCAGCTTCCAAGCTACGTGCAATTTTCTTCAAATTCTGTTCAGCAATCCTCAATTCATCCATCACTTTTTTAGCTTCTCTTACAATATTGATATTTGCCTCAATTTGCTCAACAAGAGCATCCTCATCCTCTAAGGATTTTGCCAGATCAAGGGCATTCTTGTAGCACTGGCACGCCTCATCATACTTTTGGTTCCTGGCATGCAATTCTCCAAGGTTAATATAACCCTTTGCCTGGCCTTGGCGGTGTTTGATACTTTTACATATTAAGATATCCTTCTCAATATGCTCCTCCGCTTCATCCCACTTCATTAGCTCGGTGTAAACATTTCCGAGATTGTGATGTAGCCTACTACGACCAGCGTCATCTCCAGGAACCTCTTCCTCATCACATATCTTGAGTCCTTCGGTGAGTAACTTTTCAGCCTTTTCCAAGTTATCAAGATCAAATTCAAGCATACCACTGTTATTATGCGCATCAATGTATTCTTCCAAGAAAGAAGATTTGTCAGTTGGTGGATTATGCTTCAGTGTCTCGGCAAGCTTCAAAGCAGACTCGAAGTACTTCTTTGCATTTCGAACTGAAACATGATCATCAGAAGATCTTAGAAACATTTCATGGTATGTCCGACCAAGCTGTGTGCTAGCCCTCTGCTGCTCGACAAGGTCATCAGAGTCCTTGGCAAGATCCAAGTGTTTTTTCTGCCATTGGTTGATGAAATCAATGAACTATTAATAACTGCCTTCATTTACAATTGTATAAATATTCTGGTTGGATGGCAATAGACAGCCAATTCCGCATCTGTACCTATCTATAGCTTCAGCAGAATAACACTACCAAAACCTTTCACAAAAAACTGCTTGCTACTAAAATTCCCATCAAACACAACCAGTAGTAACTGACTAGATAAGTAAGAACAGAAATCCTATTCAAGATATAATATTTCCATGAATTAACGGCCCGCGGAGAATGTTTCACTCCTTATCAGTGGAAATCCTGAGAGTAAAATTCAAGAAACTCCTCCCAACTGAGACAATTCATCTGATTCTGGACATTTCCTCCTGGAATAAATGGAGCCTAATTTTCATTACAAGTTGTTATAACAGAAAATTGAAGCAAGAGGCACTGTCAAGCTCAGGCTTCAGAGGTTCATTTGTTGCGATCCAATAAAACATCTCTGCATCTCTTACTTCCTGACGGACGAAACTAGAAAATCAACTAAACCCACCAAAAATAAAGCTCAGTCTTCAGAGGTTCTCGTCCACCGTACCTGATAAATGAGGGCGTCCTTGAAATTCCCAAGGCGGAGATAGACCTCGCCAAGGGACTGACACGTGGGCAGCAGCTGCTTCACCGGCAGGTGCTTCGAGGTGACATCATAGTCCAGGCGCAGCCACTTGAGGGCTTCCACGTACTCGCCCCGGTTCTTCAGGATGTTGCCTATGTGGTTCGCCCACCGGGCCTCCTCCTTTCTGTCGCCCACCGCCTTGGCGCTGCGGTACGCCAGCTTGGCGGAGCTCAGCTCTGCATCTTCTCTCGGCATTTCGCACGCCCTCCCCGCGGCCTTTTCAGGGAGCTAT
>JAOYND010000012.1:4356660-4371798 GCA_025802135.1 Lagerstroemia fauriei | reverse complement strand
GCTCAGCAGCGTGGGCTCTGTCAGAGTGGGTGGACAGAGGTATGGGCGCCCCTGTGGGCTTGCGTGTGCGGCGCCTCCTGCCAGTGTGCTCCGTGGATTGGGCCAGATTTCTTCATGGGCCGATCATAGGCGAGGGAGTGGGCCCACAGCCGATGCCCATCAATTTTGCTTTCCAGAGCCTGCCCGACACAGGCCCTCAGTATGTTCTCGAGCATCGCACGCTGCTTGGAGAGTGCATTCACAACCGGGATGCCAGGCGGTACCTGTAAAAACAACCCCATTTCTATTACCTTGAACGACAACAGTACATGACACTATGTCTGGATCGACAAGATCTTGGCAAACATGCAATTTGTTGGTTGTGCAAGAGGTGATTCGGAGTTACCAGAGGGACCTTTGTAAGTTAACTAAGAATTGTAGCGACCTGGCGAAACTAGTGAAATTCGCCCTGCAAGGAACAGAACAGTACCATTTGCATGGCAATGAATCAAGACTTACGAATTTATTCATATGGCAAAGAGGATTAAAAGGAATCGATCGAGTGTCACCTCTCCATAGGCTTTGAGCTGAATCCTAGTGCTAAGCTTGGCCAGGAGAACCAGATCCAAGATGATTGGAGCGGCGAGGAGCGAGTCTTCACAAGTGTTGTGAAGCACAATCGTGTTAGTCCCGCCAATGAATATCTCTGAAGTGTACTCATCCATAGCCCTCTTGCTGTCGCCAACATATGGCACATACTGCAATATTTTGCGGTGAACATGGTTGCAGTTAATCGAGTCTGCCTTAGAAAAGATCCCCGAAACTAGGTTGATGGGTAGGTACCTTGATGACCACGACGTGGTCAGGATGCTCACCGGGCTCGTAGGATACTGCTGCTCGAGATAATCACATTCAGATCGACCATCAAAACTTTACCAATTTTCCACGAAACATAGATGCTCCGGTAAAGAATTTGAGCCATCTAAACTTATAACACAGAATTATTGCATACCTTGATACAAGCCCCAACTAGGAAGTCGACGAGGATGGACTTCATCTTGGTTTGACCGCTCTTAAAGTCATCTCCTCTGATCAAGCTGCTCCTGTGGATAGCCAAGTCGATAAGCCCTGCAGCAATGATCCAGAAAAGGGGAAGAACATCAGCAACATTTTCCCAGCAATAACCACTGGTAGCCTTTTCTGTATGTTCGACAGAAGACAGACACAAACATACCAGGAACAGAGGTGTTCCGAGGGCTGCCATTTATGAAGGGAACATTCTTGAGGATGCATGAAATGGCGTACAAGGTGGAAGGAGAGATCTCGGACTCATTTCTGTCAAGAGAGGCCAACAGGTTCTCCATCGTTTTCGTTCAACCCGACCACCACATTGCTGTACCTCTCTGTCTTTGCCGTCCACAGAACCACCACCTTGTCCACCTTATTTGCCTCCTTAAACTCCCTGCTCATCAAAATCATCACAGAAAGGGACTAATCAAAATCAAAGCCTTCCATCCTGAAGACTCAGGACCCTTTTCGTATTCCAAAAGTCCATTAATCAATGAAGGATGCTTGTTCTTGAATTCAAGGTGGTCAATAAACTGTTCTAGTACAGTGCATGCAAAGGCCTCTACCCTACAATCTCATACTCATCAGATGTTTCTGATATACGCATAAAAAGGATTCAAACATGGGACCCTCGACTGACCAAATCGAATTAAAGTTACCACTGCTCTTGATGGTGTCTATAGACTAGTGTTCAGTCCAGACAATGTTAAGGCATATATCCTAGGTATATCATGTTCTTATGTTGTAGACACTTTATTTTGGCACGGAAAGAGCTTGAACTTCAATTTTGAGAAAATGGATAGGTTCGTGCAGACAGACAATTATGACGATCAAGATTGAATTTGACTTCTCAAATGTGATGAAATTAGACCAAATTCAACCTTATCATAAATGATATTGAATCGTCTTTGGTTTGATGTATCTCGTGACCAGGGTTCAATCCGGAATGTAGGCGGGCAATCTTTTGTCCAGACTGATCACGATTATTGCTAATCTTTATTTTTAACTTTCTTATCTTTATGTTTATATTATTTTTATAAAAATGAAAAAAAAAAAAGAAGAAAGAGGGACAGTGTACGCCCTCCTTCTGCAACACGCCATTTCCCTGCCAGGCTGCTCCGCCGACCACTGCAACCTCTGCTCCAGCTCCTACACGCCATCTCCAGATACGGCTGCTCCGCCGGCCTGTTCCCTAGTCCTCACCCTTCCCGGTCGCGGTCCCATTTCCTTTTAAGAAGAACCAGGGGGAAGCTCGAGAGGGGGATCGAAGCCTCGATCCCCCGCCGGAGAAATGGAGTGATTGCTCCTCTTCCAGTAAGCTCGGCCATCTCCGAGCTCTCCCACTCCACGGCCCGTCTTGAGCACAATTCCATCTCCACCTTCACGTCTCGATACTGTCCAGCAACTCACGCTAGGCGGCCATCAAGGAGGAAGCCCGATCCCGTCTGGCACACGGGACTCCCACGAGGCCGAGCCCCAAGCCACCGCTCTCAGCCATTCCCTACCGAACCCAACCGACCAACGAACTAAAGCCTTAGAGCATCTCCCTCGTCTCGATAAAAGGGTCTGAGCCACGCGCGTCTTTTCCCCGTGCGTAGCCACGAACTTCCAAGTCATCCCTTCCGGCCCATAGCAGCGTCATCGCAAAGCCATCAACTCCTCTCGTGCCTCCCTGCTCCGTCCAAGCATCTTGGGCCTTCCCTTCGAGCCACTGAATCAACATCGATGCTGGGGCGTTCTCCTCAAGGCACTGTTGAGTCCCTGGACGTCATGGTCTCTCCTCTGGTTGCTGCGATCATTTTTCTAGCCGCACTGCCGGAGACGCGCTGGAGGAGTTCGACGAAATGCTGAGAATAGAAGAGGAGACGAGGTCGGTCTTCCTTGATCCATCATTTTGCAGGAACCCGCATCAAGCCGCCCGTGATGTATCGCCAGGTTCACCATCACCGTAGCCATTCACCGGGTAAAGCCACGACCATCCAATCTTCTTGGCTGAACCTCGTTTGCTGATGCTGGGCCTCAGATCGACTTCCAGCTCTGAGCTTTTGGTAAGCAGGTAAGCTTCTATAATCCTTTTAACTCCACAATGATATGCAACTGAGGAAAACCGCCTTGTGGTGGTTATGCTTTAGTTGGCTGTTTTGTCCTCTTTGATGACTAGTGAGCTCCCACTTCTATGCTTGATTGACTATCTATTTCTTCAAACACCCGGTTGCCTTGGCACGATGATGACACCGCGATTGCTTGAACCATATTTCTACCTATCGGTGCTTGGAGCTACTGTAACACGATCGATTTAAAACGTGCCTTGTATGCGTGATATCATGGATTTTTTTTTTTCCGTGGTTGCTGCTGTTGTACTGACTGCAAGGGATGGTGGTGGTCTTGTCATTGATGATTGCATGGAAGGTTTCTTTGTCTAGTACAACAGAATGTATGTGTCCGTCGTTGTGTGATGCTGTTTCGTTGCCCGAGTTCTTGGCTGATCGAGGTTCAGTATCATGTTTGGTTTAATGATCGATTACTACCAATTCTTTTATACGTGTTCAGAAGATTAAGCCAAGGGATGGATCGGAAAATGAATGTACAAGTGTCTTCCGCGTCTTAATTCGATAAGGCAACCCAATTTCATCTGTGCCTAAGTCCATAGTCTGTAGAGCCCAAGAGCTTTTGTTAAGGCCCGCAAGGTTAATAGTCCCATTGATCTGTTGGGCGTTCCTTCCCTGTGTTCCATCACTCATTGATGCTTGGTGTATTGTGATTGAATTGGTGTTGCCGTGTGTGTCCTCTTATTCGGCAGATTTACATCGTGGATTGTTGAGATTTGTGGATTGACTTTGAACTGATTTTATGTTAGTCGACGGAAGATTGATCGACGTTTGATGTCCTCGGTTAATTAATCTTGTACCGGCTTACGGCTTTTGTTTCTACTTCAAATCTCATGATGCTTGTTTTCTTTGAAGTTCAGGGAATGATTTGGAAATAGTTTGCGAAAATCGCGATGATAAGTCGGATCTCTGAAGTTCAAATTCTTGCAAGCTTTCCATTTTGATATAAACCATTCCATGAGTTTTTACATCATGAATTTTTCAAGCCGAGCACTCAATTCGTGAGACTTTCAAATTAATTTGATAGGTTTGTGAAGTTTGGCAATCAAATCATTAATTCGCGAATTTTACAAACTAATACCTTATTTTGCGAATCTTGTGAATGAGTCCTCCGGTCTTTGAAAATTGAAGGTGGGTTCCCACTCTTGGATCTTACGAATCAGTCCCAACTTGGGAATTTTCAAACCAACCGTGGAACATTTTTGAATCTTTCGAAGTGGACCCAATGTTTTCTCGTGTCCCTGAGCGATTGAACTCGATTTCCATGTCGTTCCCCAAGTTTTCAAAATTCTAGAATTTGCACCGACTTCCAGGGCTTTACAGATTTTCTCTAAGTTGAGTGAATTGTCTTTGATTGAATTTGATACTAATTGATGTTTGTCATGAGGTCGTGAGTTTTCTTATTAAATTTTGTGTCAATCCGTTGATCCGTATTTTGTATAGGATAAGAGTTGAACTTAATAAAATGAGGCAATTTTAGAAACATCAGGTGCCGATTTAGGGCGTGTTGATTGGCTTGCAAGTCTTTCGAACATAACAGAACTCTCGAATCCAAATTTTGGTTTGAGGTCGACTCATAAAAATCTAAGTGGTCAGTGTCATGCTCACTTAGGTGAATAATAGGTTTTTGATCGACCTTAGGACTAGTTCCTTAAACGCTTAGTGGCAACTTCTTTCACATATTCATTAATAACCATGACGTCGCTAGACAGCCTGCAGAAACTCTATTTTAGGGTGCGACATATGTGTCACGAGTCGATGGATATTAAACACATTAGCAAAAACAGCTATAAATATATAATATATAATAATACATACCATGTCGGCACATTTAAAATGCACTGGTTAGTAACATATGCTGCATGGTAAACCTATGCTGCATGGTAAACCTGTTACTTAAACTCTAAAGAACCCCAATAAAATCCTATGAAACTCTAAAACCTCGTATTTTAAAATAGTTGACATTCTTTTTTCGCTTCTCGTCCAGTTGGTATCGAGACTTTTTTAGTGTTTTTATAGTTTTGTTTAGGTTCTTACAGTTCACCGTATAGATATTGGTATGTGGTGATACCGTTTTGATACGTGACTTTACCGTGGATTAGAGTGAGTAGGTAGGTTCAAATTAAAGATGAAGTCATCCGCAGGGTTTTCGACAAAAAGGAAAATTGCCAGAAAATGAAATTTCATTTTTAATAAGCCTTCATTTTACGATAGGAATCCGATTGTCAAAATTTTATTTCCTGGCGGGCCCGTTGATTAGATTCAAGAATCCGACATTATAGTACTGTTGCTTTTATTAATTTCTTTTTGTTAAAAATATCAACCAAGAATAGGGAAAAAAAAGATATCTACTTTTTTATAAAGGTTTGTCCCTAGAATCTATATTACACACATAATTAAATTTATGATAAAAAATCTATAATTGAGAGAGTCGCACTTTTAATTGGATTAATTCATCTTGAATTTGAATTTATTTATAATTTATTAAATTTCTGAATATTATTACATACTACCAAAAAAATGCAAAATATAAATAGTTAAGCACAAACAAAATTTTCCAATTTAAAGCCACAGACCACCAACACATACCATCCGTGGCAGCGATCGAAGACTAGGTCCGGTTCTTTACCTGACTGGATAACACACCATACCGAAGTAGCTGTGATCTTGAGATTCAGAAGGAAATCTGCCTAGTGAAAGGTTCCTGCTCTTTTAACAAATAGAAACTCATAAGATATATACGATCCGAGATCGATCAAGGCTGATAAACAAAATCAAACAGCAAAGTTGCATAATTTCAATGCCTGAAATCCCCAGATCAGTTTGGAATCGGGACAAAACCCGGTCCTTCCGAGACCATGCTTCAGACAAGCAGATGTTAGAAAAACATCTAAAGGAGTGGATTATCAATGGCTCCAAGACCTTGAGTCCTTTGACTTCCACGGCTCAGGAGCGACTTGTGCTTACCATCCTCGAACAAGGCTGAGCTTCATCCCTCTCGAATGAGGCTGAGGCTCCTCCAATACTCCAGCATCGGTTTTGAAGCCTTCTCGGAGCTCTCACAGATCCACAGCCTCTGCCTTGTTCGGGTTATCGCAACGTACAGTTGCATCAACTCGGAGCACATGATGTTGTGCCCAGCTGGGTTAAATCTTGGGCATTGACCAGTAAAGCTGCTGGGGAGCAGATTCCGGGCCTTCATGTAATTGTATAGGACCCTCCATGCTTTCTTCATTGGCGATGAACCGAAGAAGTCGTAGAGCACCACGTCCTGCAATACTAACCGAGCTGAGTCAATGCAGAGTTATATCAGTTTTCCAAAACATTTGCTATTAAAATGCAAATTTGCACAAAATAGTTCAGAAAGTATCGTCCTTCGACTTTTGCGACCAGAAGAAAGCGTGAAATATCCACCTCGCCCATAAGATGTTGTGCCCATGTCCAACCTAAAAGCTAAAAGCTCAAGCTGATAGGTTGGTGGTACCCACTCTCTTATATATCAGGATCCTTTCTATCAATTATCCAATGTTGGATTCATTCTCAACAGAAAGAAACACTAACAGAGCCAAAATCTGGAAACAAGCAATGGAAATCAAACCTGAAACTCCAATCCCTGGCACTCGATTATGGTTAGAACAAGGGCCTGGTTTCCAGCACATTTCAAAACTTCCTCACATGTACAATCGTCCCGGACTAGAATGACCTGCTCGGAACCTTCGCCTTCAACGTTCCCTGCCTTGCCAATAATGGAAACCATTGAGTTCAGGCCATTTTGTAGCTTGAGGAAAACCGGGACTTTTCCGTGAATGCTGCTGGATTCTCGACCCAGAGCTTCGACATCTAATGGGAAGAAATAGCAGAGAAGGTCAATGACGCTCTGCGCGAGCTTTAGTATGCAGCTATGGGTCCGAAAATTCCGGGACAACTGAAATGTCTTCGACATGTTCCCTCCATGTCCTGCATCCTGCATGAACTCACTGTAGAATAACTGACGAACATCCTCGAACTTGAAATCGATCCCACTCCCGATTGTCTGTGCTTTGTCGCCGGAGAAGATGAAGCCCTCCTCGACATTCTGGGAGATGTACTTGAATAGAGAGATCTGCCTCATAGTGAGATCCTGCACTTCATCAATGTAAACAAAGTCCATCTCATCCCCCTTCATCTTTTCACATTGAAAGCGGGAGTGGAGATCGTTCACGAAATCTGAGAGGTCGAATTCTCTTCTCTTTCGCTTCTCCTTTTCATACTTGAGGAAAACATCGTACACTTTATTCTGTATGTGCTGTGTCAGACTCGAGGCACGACCCCCTGACAGTGACACATAGTCCTCCCTACTGAGCCTGCCATTAGAAGAATTCCCAACTTGGAGATTGCCCTTGATGTGGGATATTATCTCCGTGAAGACTCTTGAAGGATCGAGTTTCTTCGTGAGATTTGCCTTGAAACGAGGCCAATAAACTTCACAAAACTTATCACAGTCGACCTTTTTCTCTTGTATGAAAGCTTGCAAGGCAAGTGATCTGGCAGCTCCATGTTTCTCCCGGTAGATGACTCTCGATTCATGGAATCTCTCAAAATATGAGACACCGATGCTTCCATCAAGCATCATTAGAAACTTTGAGAATGTTATGATAAGAGGATACGAGCTCCATGGAATATCCACGAACGAGTTGGGAATGTCCTCGAACTGATCTTCCCTGTCAGTAGAGCTTGCAACTGAAATGTTTCCTCCACAGGTGAAGCTGCTGCCAAAGTAGGAAAGTGTGATATTAGAAACAGAAAAATCAACTGAAAGCATACTCTGTCTGGTCTTCACAGTCAAGAAAATCAGAAAGCTGACTTCCAAATAATAGAATTACGATTAAAACAGAATATTACAGCATCCAAGCTTCATCAGACTTGCAATCTAATCATGCATTCCCAGCCTACTATCCCAAAGCGGCTGTTTGACAGATGTAAAAGGTGCAAGCACAACTATGAGAGAATCCTATTACTGACCTTTTCAGTTGAGAAAGCTGTTGTTTGACAGAGAAACATAGTTTCGAACTGATGGTAACAAAGAGCTGGCGCAACAAATAGTGGTTCGCCTCTTCAGGCATCTCCTCAGAATCCTCTCTCACACAATTGGAACCTCCAGTTGTCCTGCTATCCATCGCTGCCATCTGGTGAAGTTGCTCTCTCTGAAGCAATTTCATGGTCAGAACTGTTGTCTTCCCAGTTCCCGACCTCCCCAGAATAAATGATGTCAGGGGAAAATGGATAATTTCTCTCTGTTCCTGGGTGACTTCGAATGGGAGATTCACTTCTTCCCCATCTCGGTCAGTTAGTAAGTGATTGACTGCGCCTGGTGGCAGCGAGTTGAATCTCATCAACCGCAGGCTCTCCTCCAAGTTTGATTTCTCTGTATACCTTCGAGAATCAGAACTGCCTTCACAATTTGCACTAGATGATCCTTCTCTATGGAGAAAATCAAAGGGAGTTTGCCAGGAAACAGGAATCTGCAGATTTGCCTTTGCCTTGGCCTTTGCCTTGGCCTTGGCCTTTACCTTGGCCTTGGCCTCAGCCTCGGTCTCAGCCTCTAGGATCAACTTTGATAGACCCTTGTCATCTTCCGCATTGAAGAAACAGCGACGATCAATAGCATCATACAGCAATTCTTCCCAAACTGTTGAGCTCCCCTGCAGCGTTCTCTTGTTCCCCAGAATCCAAACAGCATATCTGAAAAAGCATAAAGAAAAAAAATTGTCCGAATCCTAAAATGTAAACTAAACTAAGGAAAACAAATGTTCATGTCATATAAAGCAAGACACATTTCTGAAACAAAATAATGCGTAAGCCAATGGAGAGCACCTTGCACGGGTGAGAGCGACATTTGCCCTGTTTTCGTCAGCCAAGAACCCGATCGATCCCCGATTGTTCGACCTCACTGTCGACAAAATAATAATGTCCTGTTCTCTGCCTTGGAACCCATCAACTGTATTCAGAGTCACCGTGAAGCCATCGGAGCACTCATATTTCCTTCCTATTTTTTCACAGATTGCTCTAACCTGAGCTGCGTAAGGCGATATCAGTCCGATACTGAGCTGATCCTTCGATGATGACAAGCTCCATGCTGCACACAAACAGGTGGAGAAACGAGAATACAATGGTATAAGACGAGAAAGATTAAATTTCATAGGCTTCCAGAAAGTATGTGCAATATAGAAAGTAGAATATTATTGTGCATAATTACTACCACAAGTACTTCGAGTCTTTCAGATTTAGATACCCTTATGGAGATAGCTCAGAATCCGTGCAGCGACATCTGCCTCTACGAGGTTCCTCAAACTCGGTCCGTTTTCTTCACCATCTTCCCGTCCATCAGAAACGTTTATGAATGAATAAGAACCGAACATTGGCTCTGGTAGATACCGTCTTGTGTAACTCTGGTCCTTTACATTTGGCCCATCAAGAAGTAAGCCACCATAGAATGTCTGGTTAGGGAAGCAACTTATGGATGGGTGCATTCTGTACTGAACATTAAGTGAGTGCTTCGATTGTCCCAGCGAACTCAATCTCTCGAATAAACTACGGCCAAAACAAGCACCACTCGAAAACTGCAAAAACCAAGAAAAATCAATATTGTGTTGTAAGTACTAAAATGATCTTCGGCCAGATTGAATTCAAGAATTTTTCCGCAAAAGTGTGCCAAAACTTGACTTGCATCTCCAAAGACAAATAGTGTTGTGCTGCTTCACAGTTATGCAGCATTACTTACCTTACTATTCACGAAGGATGGTAATTGACGGTCGTCCCCGATGAGTATGGCATGTTGAAGGCTAGGAAGTTGGAGAGGAATCACTGATTCGCATTCTTTCAGCTGAGCAGCTTCATCGATCACCAGCAGCTCCAGTGGCTTCATATCCACAGAGAGCAGCTTAAAAGTGTTTGAAGCAGTGCAGAAGATCAATGTGGCTGATTCAAGGCAGAATTTCTTGATCTTCTTGAATCTTTTACAATTGGGGAGCGTCAATTCATTGAGAGAATCCCTGAGCAGTTTCAGTGTAGCAAAGCAGTCGTATCTCTTCAAGTGTAATAGAATTACCTCCTCGGATTCTTCAGGAAGCGAACACAAAATCTTTCCCAAAAACAAAGCACTGGATGATCTGAGCTTCGAATGAAGATCTTTGATAATTTGAACATTTTGCTTCAGCACGTAATCTGCACTTTCATGAGTGTACAAGTCAGAAAGACATCTCTCGACCAGCTCTATGGATGACTTGAATCTTTCTGTCAAAAACTTGAGAAATGACTTCGCCTCGCGGGATTCATCGGTCGGAGAGACACGGAACTGACAAACAGCTTCATCAACAAAGCTTACTGCCGAAGAGATCAATTGCTTACACCTCGTTAACAGGGCACGAAATTTTGTGATGCTCTTGATACGGTAATCCAAGAATATCTCTCCGACATCTGAATCATCCAACTTAAGCCGTTCCTTGTTTCCGAAGAGGAGAACATCTCCCAAGGAAGCTGAGCCCGATCCTCTCATGAGCTGTACAACACGAGAGGCAACTTCGACAACTGCGACATTTGTTGGAGCACAAACAACAGTCCTGCACTTCATGGATAGGAGGCTCAAGAGCATCGTGGCAGTTGTTTTCGTTTTCCCCGTTCCTGGAGGGCCCCATATGAGTTCAACCACCGGCCTATGCCGACATCGGATCTTTCGGAGACAAGTAGTGATTGTTTGAGCTTGGTACTTGTCCAGATCGCTCGGCAAGCACCTCCCGAGATTCTCATTGCAGAAATCACTCTCCAAAGGGCAGACACTGCACTCCTCCTCAGCCTACCAATCAACAAACTTAAAATTAAAACATGGGACTTTTCTGTTCTGCCCTGCATCAAGACAAACTGACAACTAAAATTTGCTATCAGTAAATCAACCAAATTGAGATTCAGGGAGCATAACTCAAAATTTGTACCAGAGAATCAGTGCACAGAATTTCCTTCACAACGTTCAAGTTACTTCTCATTTGCAGAGCAGTCCATATCCTTACGTTTGTTGTCAAGTTAACAGTGGAGATGGCGAATAGCTGCTTCCCTTTCAGATTTACATCCCTCATATTCACTGTGGCTACCTTGAATTTTCGTCCACTCCCTTGACCGATCTGAGTAACAGATGCAAATCTCCATGTGCCTGGCATCCTATCCAGGTCGGAAACTGTCCCGGGTTTTGCTTCCGCTAGAATTAAGAGATCATTAGACAAAATCTTATGCGCTTCTCTGTTTTGCTTGCTGTAACCGACTCTCCAAGAGTCAACTTTAACATCGTAGAAATTCCTTTTTTGCTGGACAACTTCGTCTAAGTTATTTCCTTTTAGTTTGCACTCCTCGAATCCCGTAACTCTAGCATAAGGTAAGGTGGAGATGGACTCCATGCTCGAACGTAGCTCTGCTCGGGTTTCTTCCAGCAAAGGATATACGAAAGAGCCCAGATAGTGCTCCTCTGAACTAAATCTCTCAGGGATCCCTTCCACCTGGGGAACAAAAGTTATGGTAGCGCAGCCTCAACGAGATTTTTCAATACTAAGTCAACAGGAACAAAGTCGACAGAAAAACAAAACTATCATGCACGCTTTTTGGCAGGAAAAAGATGTTTGTCCACCAGAATAGACTAGGGACGGTGATCTGTAGGGAGCAATTCAATGGGAGCAGCAACACCACCTGATTCTGGTAGAGATTCTCGTTGAAGACATCTTCAACCGACCATGAGAAGACAATGTCGGTGAGGCCATGGTCGACAGTGCCTGCTTTTCTTCCTCTGGAGGACGATCCTCCACCAGCGTTCCCCACCTTCTTCTTTCTTGAAGTGGACGGCATCAGATCATCCCTGCAGTCTCCGGGACCCTATATAGACATGGACACAGAGAGCAAGCAAGCAATGAGGAGATGGTTCATGGGGGTTCCTGTCCTGTCCTGTCTCGAGCTAGCTTCGCCTCCCGATTCATGCAATGCAAAGCAACTGACCTATAAAATGGAAAGGACAATATCACCGGTTCCAGGCGCGCGGTGGTGTCTTCTCATCTTCCATGAAACATTGGCTCTTGAGTTCACTGTCTTTCTTGGCTGGTTAGTTCTCTGCTTTGGTATTCACGCGCCATTACTTCTCATACTGATGACTCCTCGCTACACATCCCCTTTTTTTTGCCTCGGTCCCTAAACAGATTCTGGTGCAATTAGGTGCAGGAAATCATATGAACATGAACGTACCTGGGAAATTTGATCCGCCCATGTGAACCAATTGGATCCAACTCACTCGAAGTTATAATAACTTGGTCGTGAGTTTGCCTCTATTAGAAGTAACTTCTTGAACATGTTAAGCATATCAACTTTTTGTACCCTTCTTTTCGGTGAATTATGGGACAACTTTGTACCCTTTAGAATCCAACTTCTTGAGCAGTTAAGCATATATATACATATATATATATATATATATATTACAGGTTCTGAGCTGACGGACTCTTGTACTGTCGAATATGTGGATTTTGCTTGAATACGCAACAAAGGGTTCACTCCGATTACCCTCCAAAACTCAATTTCTTTCATCCTTGATTTGGGGTTGAATGGGGTAAAATAATTTATTAAAAAAATTATTTAAAATAAAATTACCTAGTTATCCCTTTACGAAATTAATAAAAAAATAATATTATCACTTTTTAACTTGTATTCTAAGAATATAAATGTTATTGATCATAATTTCAGATTGAGTCAAATAATTAGAGGTTCTATAATGCTCAGTAGTTTAGAAAAACTATGAGTTTTTAAATTAAAACTATATTTCTCGCTCTGTTTTATATTCTAATGATATTATATTTGGATTATGAGCTTCCTCGATATATGTGATTTAGAAAAAATGCATGTCTTGTTTACGTTACTGTATATTATATGTTGTGTAGAATTTAACTTATTTTTTCTGAAAATGAACTTAGACATATAATATAAAGATAATGATATATTTATTTATTAATAATAATTTATATGCGTGTAAGGTAAATTTTTCACCTTCGTTCTCCTTATTATAATACATCCAAACAAATATTTTCCGTCAATTCCCCTCTCTTCCATTTTCCTCCTTTCCCTTCCCTCCCCTTCTCTTCCCTCTCATCCATTATCTATTATTATATTGGAGAAAAGGGGTAATTTTGGTCTCACTTTTGAAATTCAAAAACTATCCTTCATAAGTAAACCAAAAAAATGATAAAAGGGGTGAAAGTGTAAAATCGTTTTAATAGTATAACTATCACTAACTACTCTCTCATTTTTTTCTGATTATAGATTTTATTATTATTCATGATAAATTATATTAAAAATTAAAAGTGTTATAAAAATTAATACAAAATTACAAAATATACAATAAAAATATAAATTAATAATTAACTACATATTTAACAATTCCGTACGTAGTACAAGTCTACGTCTAGTGATATATAAAAGGAGAAGTTGGTAGTTTTGGTCTATTTTTCTATTTTCAAAACTACCCTCTATCCTAATTTACTTATATGATAATTCTAGATTCTTTATTGTCATTTCATTTCAAAACAATTACTTCCGCCCACTATTTATTTTTTCTCCATGATGATTTTTATTTTAAAAATATGTAAGGATCTCTCCACAACTGCGATTATGTAAAATTATTTGTTATCATGATGCCAAGTTTTGGTCGGGGCAGTTCAAAATAGATTTGTTTAATTCGCGCATAACATTATTTTATATTTTTCAATTGTATTCAACGATGCTCATCGTGTGTAGTACGGATTATTCACTAGTATTAAATATATGTGACATGAATTTCATTTTTTTAACGAAGAACTAAACTTTATGAAATTTTTTATGGGTAATTGGCCCGGTATATTTAATAAATTTCTATAAGCTTTGTGTATGAAAATATTTGTCAAGGCCTATTCGTATCGATTTCTGTCTATAAAGGAGATGAGTTGAAACATGAAACAAAGGAAGATTTTTATAAAGGAGACGAGTATAAAGATGAAACAAATTAAGGAAGCTCCAGATGAGTAGAATGATGAAACAAAGGAAGCACGGAGAGTTTTACAGTGAAAATCAAAGGCAAGATCGCTTATTCCGGACCAATTTCTGAACTAACCATCAATTTGACAGCTTTGTTAAAAAGGTAATTTCCAATTTACTTAATAATGAAGTATTCATCACACTTAAGAAGAAAAGTTTAAATTGAACTCTTCATATTTACTTCTTGATAAAGTATCCTTTATCCTTAAGTAATCTAGACTTATTTCTTAGTTGCATGAGAGAAAATTGTGTCTACATGAAGAGAAAGATGGGAGATTTGAGAACTTTTACATCTTATTTCCTCCTTATTCTCCTAAATCACACAACCAATTTCCCGATTTAACACCCATAAATTCCAACAAGCTTTACCCGGTAGCTCCATGCTCTCCGGCGACCCCCGGGAGGGACCCCCCTAGCAAGCCACGGCTCGAAAGCCTACACGCGCTAGCGCACTTTCCGTTTTCTCGCTTGGCTTCTTAGGCACACGAGGAAGCGTCCTAACATCTTTTCAATCGAAATCCCGCGCTCCGACTTTTGAGCCTGCGCTTGCTCCTCTCTCTGCTTTCGAGCCTGCGCTTGCTCCAAAGCGCGCGTTAGCGCTTGTAGTTTTCTCGCTACGGGCAGATTGGAGATGAGTGCGTCCCGGTCATGTGGCTCACAACCAGTTCCCAGGTTTTAGCCAAGGTCGTAGGTCGTTTTAATCCAAAAGGGGTCCTGAGGTGGACCCCGGAGACGAGTGGCCAATTACTACTTTTTTGCGATTTACCAAGAATATCCTAATTTCAAGGAAAAAAAGAAAAAGAAGGCCGAAAGCAATATTTCATGCAAAGTATGACATTGATTTTAAAATTTGTACGGTTCTTGGCTGCACTGGCTTTGCCAAAAGATGTTTCATTTCCAAGTACAGAACGGG
>JAOYND010000012.1:4205037-4217931 GCA_025802135.1 Lagerstroemia fauriei | reverse complement strand
TAAAGATCTGTCAAAAAAACTTAGGTGTTTGACCCGGTCCGTGTGAACCGGCCTCCGTTGGCCAACGTGAGTTGAGTTTCCCCTCCGTCCCCCGGTTTGTCCTGAACTGCGCCGTCACCGTCAAACTTTTCCCGCACTCTTTCGGGTGCCCATCGAAGCCGCCGTCACCGTCAAACTTTTGTTCGCGCCTTCGTAACCTTTGTTTGATTCGGTTTATTTTATTTATAAAATTTTCTCCCGATTTCTAAGGCGTTGGTAAATATAAATGAAAATTTAAACTGACAGGTTATAATATTTTTAGAATTTTATAAAAATAATTATAAAATTAATTATAATTTAAAAGTTTTACGAATTTCTGATACGGTACTGTGTAGTAAGTACAATGTAAGGTATAGATTTTCTAGAATCGACCAAATACACGCACAATGCTTTCTGGGAGCGTATTCTTCTAATAAGATTCTTTCCAGATAATGAAACAAAATAAATTAATTAAAAATATATAAAAAGAAATTAATTGCTCCATGCAGAGAATGCGACCCTTCCTCGATTATTTTTAAAATTGTCAAAGCAATTAAGAAGGAATTATTTAATGGGAGAAGGAATTTTTTTTAAAAAAAAATTATTGGACCGTTGATCAAGACGGGTCGCTGGCAGAAAGATCTACAAACAATACGTGCAAAATTAAATTTGTTTTAGGTAAAGGGGTGAGCTTGGAGCTGCTCCTAATTCCTATCCTTAGGTCGGATCTTCAAAAATTCTTTTTTTTTTTAAATTACAAAGATCTGTCAATTTAAAAGATAATAGGGAAAAAAGAGATAAAATGGTACAAAAATATTTTTTGGAAAAAAATAAAAATAAAATTTGTTAGTTTCAAGTCGAAAGTGATATAACTGTATAGAAAATTTATTTATATTACTCATCAATTGTAATCCCTTTGTTTATTTTATTATTTTTCTTCTTTTTTTTAAAGATATTATTAAATTGATCATTTTCTTTTTTAATAAATACATTTACTATGTTTCATATAAGAAAATGCTGGCTGCTTCTAGAAAAACAACATAGAAAACCTCACAATCATGTGTTGTCTTCCGATCCTATTAGGTTACATTAACTTCCCCAATCACACATTTAAAGATGAAAGGAAATCCTCCTGTATAAAAGTATCACTAATTACCACCATCTTAAATTCTTATGTTTAAATTATGTATTAATAAAACACTCCACTTTCGAGCTCAAAGCAGACTTGATTCAGAATCGAGCGCGTGTCCAATTGTAATATGTGAGCCAAACCTGATGAATCATGCCTATAAATGCATCCATCCCGATTAAAGTTGTCGGGGCAGGACAAGTGCACCTGTACACTGACACAAACGTCTTGATTCCTTTAAAAAAAAAGTTTCACGAGATAAGAATTAATTACGTTTTCTGATGACATATCCTGATGCTATAAAATGATAAAAGTAGAGCTATTGTTGAGAGCAAGAACAAAAAGCAAGAACAAAAAGACGAGAAAAAAAGGAATCGAAAACCCTAAAGCAAAAGAGACCAAATTAGATGCGATTTAGGGTTTAAATTTTGTTAATTAGGCCCCAATTGGACGATGCGTGTCTTGTGTTTGTGAGGGAACAAAGTGGAGCATGTCACCCTATGCGGTAGCTGCCTGGAATTTCCACATGCTTTAGAGGACGAAAATGTAAAATATTAAAAAGTAAAAGAGCAACAAAGAAGAACCTGTCACATGTGGGTGCAGGGTATTTCTTTAGAATAAGATAATCAGCCATTAAAAAAAAGGGAAAAAAAGCATAATTTCTTTTTTTATTATGAGATCGGAAACTCGTAAGCATAATTTCTTGATTGGGAGTTGAAGTTTTGTACCGCTGTATCAAAATCACTTCCTTGAGTATAATTTTTTATCATTTATTATTACAGTGGGATGTGGACACGTGTGACACATTTGAATCATAATTTCATGCACTCATAATATTCTATCATAATTGATTAAAATAAAAAAGTTATTCTATTATAACCCAAGGTATCCCGCATAATTAATTCTGATTTTATATTAATTATTCACCGTAAATGAATAATACCGATATAATATTGGGGTGAAAGTTTTTCTAGCACCAATAAAAAAAATGAGTTTCAAAATTAGTACCACTTTATAACACTTTTCAAAACTAGCACCACTATATATATCTCATTTTCTTAATTCCCAAAACACCCTCATCATTTTCTAAAAAACTCCTGCAACTTCTCCCTCCTCCTTTCTTCTTCCTCCTACTTCAGCCCCGCCGTCGACTACCCGCCGCCCGCTGCTCGACTCCGGACGCCCGCTGGACCCGCGCCCGACGCCCACTGCATAGAAGCCCGACGCCGATGCCCCGCCACTCGATGCCCGACGCCCGACGTCCCTCCGTGTCCCGCCGGTCGGTGCGCCGTCGTCCCTCCATCTCCTTCTCGTAGCCGGTGCCGGTCCGCTCCAAGCCGTGGGGCGCCCACCGCACAGAAGCCCGACCCAACGCCCCGCCACTCGATGCCTGACGCCCGACGTCCCTCCATGTCCCGCTGGTCGGTGCTCCTCGTCGTCATCGTCGCTGACCACCACCACCGTCATCCCTCCGTCTCCTGCTCGTCACAGAGCCAGTCCGCTCCCGGCCGTGAGGTGCTGCCGAGCGTGAGCTGAGGAGAAAGGGGAGGACAGGAGGAGAGAGAGAGTGACAGGGGAAGAGGAAATTCAAAATGGGAAGGACAAATTAGACAATAGATACAAATTGGTGATATTTTTTGAATTGTTTACAAACTAATGCTAGTTTTGAAAGATTGTGGAGGAGTTATGTTATTTTCTTCGATTAACACTATAAATATTTTAATAATTACCAAAAGAGCAGGGGATTAACATAATGCTAGGTGAAGCACCTGAGGTGAGAAAAACAGGACAAAAAGGGTAATTTAGACAGACGATAATTTATAATTATATGCACGTGGCCCCGTAAAATATTATATATATATATACACATATATATATTATATTGGCAATGACATATTGGAGATTGCTTTCACATGAACGAATTAAAATAATTAAAATAATATGATATGGTACCATAACTTTTTTTTAAATTTAATTCTTGGAAGATGGTGCTGCTGAGTGCTGGCTGGCTCCCCGTGGTTTTTCAAGATTCCAAGGCAGGGTATCCATTTTGTCGTTATTACTGTAGAGGGTCAAAGACATGAAATTGACCGGTAGCTGTTCAATAGCTAAAATTGGTCGATTATGTAGTTGACTGTGATACTCAAATTGACAAATTTTAATGGTTGAGTACAAGAAATCAAGGCTTTGCCGGGGGAATTGAATTGCATCGTGCAAACTTCTTAAATTATGAAAATTTGACGGTAATAAAATGCTTTATTTAATACAATTGGGACCGTTCTTAAATCGACAGAGAGAGGAGAGGGGCCAGGTGTGATGTCTCCCTCCATCAATTAATTCCTTCGTTACACGAAAGGGAAAAGGAAGGAGCTGGTGCCCCACCCTACTCCCTTGAAAGCAACCTCACCTTTTTGGCTGTAATTAGAGTAAATATTCAGTGTGTAATATACAACGAGTTCGTTATATAAATTTTTATCAGATTTTAATATATATAAAATTTTCACAGTTTTTGAAATTAAAATTTGTACATGTTTAAGTTTAAATAGTGATTTACATGATAAATTTATTATATATTACATATTGAATATTATATAGCCAAAGTCCCTTTGTAGCGTCGGTCCTCTCGGGAATCTCTCCATTTTCCATCTCCCCAAACGCGCCCTTATTCCATGGCCACTGACATCCAATAATTTAGAATCGATCACAATTATTCCAAGAACCAATAGATTGAAGGTCTCGATCACGAGGGTCATCTCATTCATTACATGGATGATTTCCTAACTCCTTCCTGTGCGCAAGAGATTGGGTAAATTTGAAATCGGTACGGATTAATTATTTTATTTGTTAGATTCTTGATGGATTTCATCAGCTAGAGTTCGAGTACAACTTAGAGGAGCCGGTCAGAACTGATTCAGGGTTCACATAACTGAGTTTTAAGTTTTCGTATTTAAATTCAATAATGCATAACTTCCTCCTTTGTTAGTATTTTTTTTTTGATGACGCGGGTTGAATCCTGTGACCCCCGACCAGCTGTTGTTAATACCGCTTGCGCGGCGTCAGATGCCAAGTAACCCGCTCACCAAACTGCGCTAGCTGGGAGTCGAACGCCCGAACTGGGAGCAAGCTCAACCCGATTCAAACGCACTACTCGACCAACTCCGCTGGCCCGGGTGGGCTAGTATTTTTAATATCTTCTAACTCTTATGAATTTTTTTCTAGGATACTTTTTTGATTCATTTGTGTTATTGCATTCATTATTTGTTGGTCTTTCAATCAATATAACAATCATGCACATTCGATGAGTTTATCATGTATTGGGACAACACAATAATTTTAAAGTTAATGATTAAGAATAATTAAATATACTAAAAATATGTCTAAAGTTAATTGTAAATATACTAAAACTATGATAAAATAACTATGCTAAATTAATAAAATTATGAAACTTCTCTAAGCTCAAAAATCATGTGATCTTGCACTGGACTACAAAACCGCAACAATTACCTCAAAAACGGTTCGCGTACAAGTCCGGTGATGAAAATGGATGGTTTTAATAAAAGTGAATTGGTTGAGGTGGTCGGACACCTCTTTATCTTAAGTAAGATCTCGTATTCGAGTTTTATGAATGGATAGAATTTATCTTGAGAGAATTTTGCCCCCTAGTGACCCCTCCCTACTCGAGCTGAATTAGTCAGGGCCTGTTGAGTTTTTTGATATCGGTGGTTCAGACTGAAAAGAAAAAGGATGGTTTTACAATGTTGACTACTTCTACACACCGAACATATTTGGCACTCCAGGCGTCGGTCCTACAATCCCATCGACCAAGCCTTCTTATTTGATCTACGACTTGTAGAAGCTCGGGACAGTTTATCACAGGCAGTGACAGTGTCAGACATTTAGTTACTCCACTGTGTAATGTTGAAGTTTTTCTGTTCGCTGTCATAAATATATCGGATGAACTAAATAAATAATGATCAGCACTATCAAAAGGTATAGTTTAGTACAAGAAACTGATCCCTTCTAGACTGAGGCCTAAAAAGCGTAGATTCCTGCATATATTTTGACACAAGTACAAGAAAGAATTCCGAATGTGAAATTTTGAACAACATAAAAGTGAGTTTGAACCAGTAGATCACCACTTTTGCTGGCATAACGTGCTGTATTTATATACTACTTATATGGTCCAACAATATATCGATCGACATACTGTTTACCCAATCTTAATAGTTGGCCCGACTAGATGATCAAATTAAATTTAATTACTATAGTTTCAATGATAACTCTTAAAGTAAGAAGATTATGATTCATGAATCACACGTCATAAATCCGTCTCCCGTGACATTACATTAATCAGTGTAAGGTTAGAGTGATCGATCCCCCATCCTCTTAAGCGATGCCATGTAAATAAAAGATCAAAACTCGTAATCTAGGAACCTGCTTATGTTTATATATACATTTTTAACAATCTCAACACGTATAAATTTTAATTTTAATTTGGTTTCTATGTCCTATCATAACGAGTTTAAAACTTTATATAGATTACAAATCTGCAGTTCGCTGCATCAGATCGGACGTCGGGAGGCCAACGAAAAGGGGCGAATGCTCACTGAAATCCAGAGCTTGTCGTGTGGCTAACGTTCGAAAAATTCTACTAGTATATAACAAGTTCAGTGCATAAATCACTATTGAGATCTGACATATTTGAAATTAATTCTTAATAAATGTAAAAACTTTACAGTATTAAATTTTGTAAAATAATTTACATAATAAAGTCATCGTTTATTATATAACAAAAAATTTACTCCTCGGTAGGTGAGCTGCATGGTCTCACAAGAGGAGCTCATTTACAACAAAAAGTCTTGTATATAACAGTGTTATTATATGATAATATTTACGTGATAAAACTGACCAGATTTTACCTTGATTTGATTGGTTATGGTTACACATGAGTACTTACACGTAATGATACATGCTCTGATCAAGGTACACGTGGGGACGCGAGAGACGCAGGCACAATCAGAAAAGGGTGCAGCAGAATCCACAGAAGCCTCGCCCCATGTGTGAACTGTGAACCCTGCAGCTGATGTCAGAGGGGGGAGCCGGGTTTTCCGCTTGAAGCCAAAATAACCCGTACACACCGAAAAATTAAATAATGTTTTTTTATTATTTTATTTTTAAAAAGAGAATTTGCTTTTTTCAAGAATTGAAAGGGGATTGGTGCTTTGTCATCTATTGCGGTTGAATTAAAAAATTTATTTTCTTTTTATTTGTCGTGTGCCTTTAATTAATTAAATAATTCATTTGTTTATTAGTTTCTGAGCAATTTCTTTCCATTTTTATTGGATTTTTTTGGAAAAAAAGCTGCGGTTAATAATAACACACGTAAAATGAGAGAGCCAATCATGCGTTGCGTCTTTTAAAAAACATTTTATTATAGTTTTATGCCCCCCTTTAATCTTACTTTCTGCCTCCTTTTTTTAAAATTTCTTTATTTATTCAGCAAAAACATTTATCTCTTTATTTTTCTGGGTTAAGAAAGTTAAAGCGCCCACATGATCGGGAGACACGATTTTACTAAAGTCAGATGGAAATTCATGTCATTTTCCAATTTTTCTTCCAAAAAAAAAATATATATATATATATACACACACACACAAATATATAAAAGGCGATCCCTTGAAACTAATGACAGATTAAGCAATAACACTGCTAAGTGCTTAATACCGTTCACTGTCGGCTCACTTTGTGTCAACGTAAGGAAAATGTTCCAACTTATCGTTTACTTAATTTTCATTTTTCTTTTTAAGCTTTTTTTATGATATAGATTTGATTTACAGCCTCATCCCTAAGTATCCATTGAATCCTTTTATTATTTTTAATAGGGCAAATTACATATAAAAATATATAGATTGCTCCATTTCTTAAAAGAAATCAAACATTTTAAATTTAAAAAATAAAATTATTCCCAAATTAAGGCAAATCTTGTAGGTTTGAAAAAATAAATCATATGATTTTATTTTATTTCCAAAATAAGTAGACTTTTCAAATTTATAAAATAAAATCATATTATTTATTTATTTACATAATACAAAGTTTTACAAATACTTACATAATTTCTTGGATGTGTCACACTGTGTACCATGATCCACAAAAAGCATTTTTATGTCCATTGAACAGATGTCATTTTTTTAGTGTAGACTTATAAGATATATAAAATAAACGAGAAATGAATTTTTCTAAAATATTCAAAAATGAAAATACTAAGAAATGTTTTTTTAAAAGTTACATGCTTGTGTCGAAGTTATAATCATTGTTTAGCCTTGGATTGCTAAGGTCATTAAGGAGCTAGCCAGACCTTTTGCTTAACCGACCGAGATCTCAAACTTGGATTTAGATTCCTCAAAACTGAGGGGGAGAAGACTCGTCGACAGCTGCCTCTCTCCTTTCAGGGTAGCCAAGCTCTTCAAGGTGGCAAGCTCTTTTACTGAATCGAGATCCTAAATTTGGGTTGAGATTCATCAAACTGAGAGGGGAGAAGACTCCCTGAAAGCTACCTCTGTCTCTCCTTTCAGGGTGGCAAGATCTTATAGATAGATATATATATACACACACACACACCTTTGATGAATTAAGAATCAATCACTTTAGTAATTTTTTTGTTTAATCAGATCGGTATAGTTTATAAAAAGTTTATAATAACTATAAGAATGCTCGGCAAGAATTCACTTATACATGAGTGATTCACAATAACTTATCTATTTATTAAATTATTATTAGTATTTTCTCACATGGCCGGGTTGAATTCTCGTAGATTTTCTTATCTTTTTTTGGTGTGCACCACCACCTATTATCAAAAGTGCAGGGGGCTCCAGTCGAGGTTTGAACCGGATCGTCACATTAAAGGGTAAAACTGATAGAATTTGAGATTATCATAACTATTTGCTCTAAAAAGTTAATTTTATTAGGTAAATGTTTTTTATTTATTACTTAATATAGTCCCTCACGAGTGAGTTGTATTAGCTCCGAAGGTCTCGTGTGAATTTCGTTCGATAAGGGCATATTCATGTGTATTGTATTAATCTTGTGCTCTGGTATCATGAAAAAATTTCCATCGAACTTATAATAGTTTTTTTATCCATAGGTAGTGATACTAAACTTTCTTATATTCTCAAGATTTTCTTCTTAATTCTTGAACATTTTCTTATATTTCTTAACATCTACCTTCACATGATAGCATGAGTAAACTTGACACGTGTCCTAATCCGCCCTCAACAAATGTCTATGAGACGAACATTTTTCTTCTAAGTTCAGATGTGAGAGATGTGAAATTACATGATAATATGTTCGGATACAATGATAGAGTTTTAGATCACCATAACCATCTTCTTTTAAAGGTGAGAATCTTGTATGTAACGGTATCACTATGTGACGATACTTACGCGATAACTTCAACCAATAAAATCAAGTCAATTTTAGAATTTTTCTTTTTTGTTATTATAAAAAATTTCAAATAAATATATTGATTTAATTAATTGATATTACCACAAAAACAATGTCACATAGTGACACTGTTACACACTAGACTCTCTCCTTTTAAAGGTCAATCTTTTTTGATAATCCTATCACTTTTTTTCATTACTAATAAAAAACTCTCTAAATTAGAAATTTTCTCAATTACAACATCTAAATTAAAACCTTAAAAAAATAGATATCGAATCATCTTATTAAATCAATAATCTCTGAAATTTTTCATCATTGACAGTAGACATCTTGACGTTTTAGTTTAAGATATATTCATGGATCTACTTAGGCAAGTGGGCATCTTAATATATATATATATTTTCCTGGTTCATGGAACAGGCAGCCAGCCAGCCATTCTTCTAATACCACAACATCTGCAGTACAGAATTCTACGTCTTTTCTCTTCGAGAAAATGTCTTCTATTCACAAAATTTAACTCAACAATGGCAAACTAAGCTGCCTAATCAATTACAATCTTACCCTAATTAAACCCTTATTACCATAGCACCAGTCGCGGAGCCATGAGCCCCCGGTCACCGTTTTCGGTCGTCCTATATATGGACATGAACTTGGTCGTTTGCCCGCTCGTTCTCGATCGACCAGTCTCAGTTCCACTGGTCGGAACAGTACCAATGGAGCGTCGGGGCTTGCTCATCCGAGAAGAAATTACACGCCTCGTCCCCGAAGAAGTTGTGCTCCTCCAACTTCACGTAATGCAGCTGATACATCATCGGATTCTGCTGTTGGGTTTGGAGGGCTCCGACACCCGCAGAAGATGTCGCAGCCTTGCTGGGGCTGCTGCTTGTTGCATTTTCCTCGGCGAGGATCGCGCTCGTGTCACTGTCCGACGAGTGGTTTGGCTCCTTGGTGTCGAGAGGGGGAAGAAGGTGAGGCATTGGTTTCGTCTTGACGGTCAGTTTCATGATCTCGGATTCGGAATTAGCGGGGGCGGCGGCGACGACGTCGACTTTGACGGAGAGATCGCTCCGGTCGGTGTTCTCTTCGTTAAGCTTCGACTTCAGGTCATCGATCTGCATCAAGTTCAGAAACAAAGGTTGTGAAAATGCTGGAAATGGCCTATTAAACTGGAGAACTTCAGACCAAAAAAAAAAAAAGGAAGCAATATACGCTCAGAGTTGATGCACAAAGATCTATGTCTCACAACCTAGTGGTAATAGATTCGATCCTCGTTTTTTTTTCTTTCTGTTTGAGCATTGAGGGGGAAAAAACTGGATCCACCTCTTGGAGTAGGGTATCTTTGTCGCGTTTGAGGGCATCGAAGCTGAGCTTGAGGGAGTCGTAATTTGCCCTGAGGACGCCGTAGTCGCGCTCCAGCTGCTTGGTCTTCCACCGGGCACGGCGGTTCTGGAACCACACCGCCACCTGCCGAGGCTGAAGGCCCAGCTCCTGGGCCAGCTTCAACTTCCTCTCCGGCTCCAGCTTGTTCTCCACCTCGAAGTTCTTCTCCAGCGCCTTCACCTGCTTCACGCTCAGCCTCCTCTTCTTCTCCGACTGGCCCCCCAAGGCCAACTCCTCCCCGCAGCCATCCGCGTCCAGCATTGACTGCAACTCCCTCCCGTAGATTGCTTCTGCGCCGCCGTTCTCATCTGTTATGGAAGTCAAAAGCAACAGGCAGTTTGTAGCCGTCAGAGATTCTTCCATGAGAATTACAGCTCGAAAACATGTTCCTTTCCATCAGAAGAATTGAAAATCTAGAAAATGATTTTATTTTTAATGATTTGAGTGAGTTGTCTTTCTTATATTACAGGATGCGATCCTGTTTCATTGCTCAGATGGGTTCTTTTGAATCATGGAAAATTGACGATGGGAGTTTGTCTGATGGCCGAGACCTGTGGCTCTGCAGATGGACATGAGAGCGCCCAACGAGTCTGAGCTGCCAAGCCTCTTCATCGAATCTCAGATTTAAAGTAGAAAGTTATCACTTCACTGCAGATTTCTATCACGACAACACTCACAGAAGGCCAAGAGAGGAACAGACAAGAGAGAGAGGACAGCTTCAGATCAACACAGATCAAGACCTTCTGATCTCACCGGAAACAAGCCTTTCTGGAACAAAAAACTCCCATAATGACTACGACAAGACCACCTCTGCAACTTCCGAAAACCCTCTCCCCCCACTGGGCTTCCCCACGGCCATTCTCCCTCTTTAAAAACGCCTCCTCAACCTCTGAACCCATAAGAAAAACACGAAAAGAAACTGCACGGTTCAAACCCAACCCTTTAAGAACACGAACTCTGCAACCAATGGTGACCCTCAATCTCAAGTTTCGTTTTTTATCCTCCTCTTCCTGTCAAATCTACATCATCACTCAATCAATTGCTACACGGAATCCACGACTGTTCATCTGTACAAGAAACAGATGAGGAAGTCGAGATCTTCTGGGGATTGGAAGAGATGATGGCGAGTGGAGGAGAGTACATGGGTCGCGCGCTCTCGCACATGAAGACACCATTTCTTTCCCTGCGAGCTTAAATAGCACCAAAAGGTGGTGTCTTGGCAAATGCGCAATGGGTTAGAATCTGACTGGGGTTAGGTGCAATGCGGTTGGCATTTCTGGCTAGATGAAAATGAAATGAACACTAAATTCGCCTCAAATCGAAATCCAACCTTCCTTGTCTATATCCCACCACCGGTTGTAGCCGATCAGCTACCGGTTTCCTCTACGAGATATCTCCTAGGAGTGAGCCGTGACTATACTTCTATCTCAGCACATCACGTGATTCTGTATAATAAAAAAAGTGAATACTTAGTATTTTCCGTAATTTCTTGGTACACGAATTGTCGATACACGAGGCAAACATGATGGTTTCGTTTTGCCTCTGATACATTGTTTTAGCTCAAACAACTTCCCGATTCTCGAAAAATCGCCGTGTTTAAAGTTATTCCTATGCGTTGACGCACGTCGTGTATCATCACGTATGCCATTGAACTCAAATATAAAAATAATCAGATGTTTAAGTGGATGGGACGGACATTTTCAAAACATTGGGGGCCAAGTTTGATATGCAACCAAGTTCAATGCGGATACCGAAAATTGAATTATGTTTTTTAGGAGAAGAGGGAGCCATCCCCATGTTTTGGATAATTATCAATTGACCCCAAACTATTATGTGATAGAATTTACCCCTGTATTTTCTACTGAGATGATTTGAGCCCTGAACTTCTATTGGTTGGCAAATAATACCATGGTCTCTGTATTTAGTAAAATTAATGATCTGGAAAGTATAAAGTCACGATATTCAGCTCTCATTAATGTCACAAAATCAAGGATTGTCTTCTCCAGAAACACAACCAGCCAACTAAAAACAGAGATGGGATATCTCTTGGGCCTTGAAGAGAAGGAGGATATTGGGAAATATTTAGGTTTCCCTATGGGAATCTCGGCCTCAAAAGTCTCCTCCTTCAACTTCATTGTAGACAGAGTGAAAGAAAAACTGGCAGGATGGAAAGCCAACCTGATATCCCGAGAAGGACGAGTTGTTCTCAAAAACTCTGTCCTGAACACTATCCCGAACCATATTATGCAATGTACATATTTGCCCCAAAGTTCATGCAGGGCCCTAGATCAGATAAGTCGAAATTTTTTGTGGGGATCTCATTCGAGCAGCACAGAAGATTGCACTTGGTGTCTTGGGACAATGTGACCCAGCCGAAAGGTGAAGGAGGGCTAGGCATACAACGCAGTAGAGAGAGAAACCTGGCACTACTGGGAAGCTTTGCTTGGAGAGCCAACGAAGATGACAGACCATGGGCAAGACTAATGAGAGCCAAATATGCTACATCAACTAGAAATGTGAGGGGATGTTCACTTAATAGGCATGCACTGCAAGAAGGAGCGGCCATTGCAACCAGTGGACTGAAATGGGTGGTAGGATCAGGCCAAAACATCAGATTCTGGCATGATGTATGGATAGAAAGTAGACTCCTAAGGGAACTTGTGGCAGGACCACTTGGGCATCATGAAGATGAACTTAAGCTGGGAGATGTACTGGATGTAAATGGCTCTTGGATACTGCAGGAACTCAGCTTGCAACTGCCAAGAGAAGTACTGGAGAAGATACAAGCAATCCCGAGAGGCTTAACCTCCCAAGTGGAAGACAAAGTGGCATGGAAATATTCCCCTACGAGTCGATTTAATACCCAATCAGCCTACGAAATTGCTTGTGGAAGGGATCCTCTGAAAAGAAGTAAGGAGTGGGATTGG
>JAOYND010000012.1:3798101-3815465 GCA_025802135.1 Lagerstroemia fauriei | reverse complement strand
GTATCATTGTTGTGATTTTGGAATGTATGTGATTTGTATGAAATTATAATTATAATATTATTCTACCTTAGAAATTTATACTCAATGAGCCCGCAGCTCACCCCCTGCGATATTTTTTCAGCTAAGTTAGCGAAGGAGGAGCAGCTTGGAATTGTTGTTTCGTTCGGGGATCAGCTTGAGACCGCTTGTAGGTAGATATTGAGAGTATGTAAGTTAGAAGTATAATAATTATGTATAAAATGTTACGACTTGAACTTTTGACAGAGATTATTATGGATTACGTGGGAGGATGAGATATGGCTTGTGGATGTGGTGCTGAATGGGAATCATTCTGATTTACATTAGTAGGTTTATGTTGATATGGAATATAATAAAAATAAGGGGAAATTCTGCCAAATTTTCGAGTCGTTACAATGCTTGACAGTTTCAAATTCTATCACATGTACTGCAGAAATCTGTAAACAGGAAGTTAATAAAAACTCGGTACATATTCCAAATCTAACTTTACTTGCAGAGCATGCATAAGAATGTAGATTCAACAGCAGCCTCCCCTTATCTAAATCTCTCTCTCTACTCCTTGATATCTCTCGATCTCTATTGTCTAAAGCCAACAACAGTGAAAAAGAGAGAAACAAAATTCAAATAATAGTTAAATTCGATCATCAAAGGCAGTGAAGACTAGAAGAAATCTATTGGGCTTAGGCCCATGAAAATAGATGTGAGCCGATGGACTGGTCTTAAGACCCATAAGCCCATTTGCATAGTTTAAAGCTCATGAGTATTTTTATTATTATTCTTTTCCCCTTTCCTGGGCT
The DNA here is from genome assembly GCA_025802135.1 of Lagerstroemia fauriei. Taxonomy (NCBI): domain Eukaryota; kingdom Viridiplantae; phylum Streptophyta; class Magnoliopsida; order Myrtales; family Lythraceae; genus Lagerstroemia; species Lagerstroemia fauriei. The sequence continues at coordinate 3,814,650 of JAOYND010000012.1, read as the reverse complement.
AAAAACCCCACACATATATCTCTTCCCGTTTCTATTTAAAAGGAAAAAAAAATTCAGCCATTTCTCCCCCGAACCACCGAATAGAGACAGAGAGAGAAAGAGTGACTCAGTGACAGAAACAAAAAAAAATTGGGGAAGGATGTCACGACTCGAAGATTTTATAGAGTTTCCCCTTATTTTTACCACATCTCACACCAAACATGAACCTGCTAAAATATTAATTCAGATAATATATATTCCAACATCTTCTTCACAACCATAACCACCTTTTCACCATCCAAAAACAATTTTCGCCAAAAGTTTCAGGTCGTAACATTATATACAAACCTATATAATAATTTCTTAACATATCATCAACATTAGCACAATCAGTATATATATATATATATATATCACACCACAATAAAAGACACCAAATCATTATGCGGAACAATATCATATAAGTAATGCAAGAAAAAAATTAATCAATACAAACAATAGTCATGGGGTCGCACTCCCTCTGCGATAGAGTTATGGCGATATCGATATCCCGCTCTCCGACGATACCGTGACCCCGTGAAATAATCAATATCAATCTTCCTCCCAATCTCCCGGTGTTCTTCATCTACACACCTCACACCCACGGGGGCTGCCTCCTGCGGTAAGAACCGTTTTAAATTATCTTATTATTATTTTTTTATATATCGCTGGAAACCAGAGGTAAATTACCTCGATGGACGTCAGCGGTAAATTAAATCTCTCTCTTTCCACTTTCATTTATATTTTCTTTTCTCGTCATTTTTTTGGCTCATTTCTAGTCCGCCAGCTTAGCGGTCACTATGACTATTTACAATCACATACAATAATGCAAAATACATATAACAATGCACACATTGACATACAAATTCATAGGGGCTAAAATATAATATCATTCTTACGTATCGAATATATTGTATATAATTTACTGCATTGCATTTACATTTGTATGCACTCAGCCCTGCAATATATATATTTGCATGCATTCAATTCCTGTGTGTATGTATTTATAAAAGATGACAACATAACTATATATATAACATACTATATATATTATTTTACGATGGAAAAGAGTACTCACAACCCCCTTCAGTCGATCTACCGATCTTGGTCTCCCAGAGGTCTATTTCCAGTCTCTGCAGTTCCTATAATATTATTCACAATAAATTAAAATACATCATACATATTTATATAAAAAATGATCTCAAAATTATTCTATGACATTATTTATTGTACTTGTATTGATCTTATGACTTTCACCTATCAGGTTAAAACTCATGGGGATGCATCATTCTAACTAAATCCTACTAAACTATATACATAACATTGAGTAATATAATTTATTTGATTTGAATTTTCCCTAACCTTTTCTCACCCGCCTCTCGTTTCCGAAAATTCTCTCGCTGGCTCTCTGGGTTCTCTCTATATATAAAAATATATACACGCTTACGGAATATAATCTATTCTACGATAATCAATCCTATTACATTTACATATCCTAATATCCATATTTCTATATCCGAATCATACAAACTATAATATACTATTAAAAAATAAAATCTACTGGACTTAAAATAAATATTATTTACATCCTATATTTTTTTCCTTACCTTCCTTCCCGTCCAATTCGTCTCCGTTCTTCTTCTTCTCATCTTTCTCTCGCTGCTCTCTGCACTCTGTGTTTTCTTCCCCTCACGTTTGGTGGAAAAAGTGGACAGAATGATTTGGAAAAGAAAATGAGGAGGTAAATATGTGGGGGCAGATGGCGGTGGAAAGGAAAAAATAAAGTAATAAATTGGGCTAAAAATTATAATGGGCTGTGGTCCATGGGCTCACAAAGGACGGGATGGAGAAGAAGAAAAGAAGAAGGAGAACAGGGGCGAAAGTTCGAGGAGAAATGGGTAAGGAAAATAGGATATGAGTAAGGCTCATTTTAAATTTAGTATATTTTATTATTTGATAGTAGATTATAATTAACACGATTTTGGTAGAGAAGTATGATTAATAAGATATGTAAATGTTATCAGGTTGATTATAGTGGAGTAGATTAAGTTTCATAAGTATTTTTAGGGTATTTTTTATTCGAACACATATGTGAGTAAATTATATATGTTGATTTTTACTACGATTAACATGTTAGGAATTGAGGAGACCCAAATCGACCTCTTGGATACCAAGATCGATTAAAGAATAGTTGTGAGTATTTTTTTCCATTATAAAATAATATATTATAAATGATTATATTAGCTAATTTATATAAACTTGGTAAGTTATATATACTCATGTGAGCCCAGATCGTAGGGCTTAAGCCCATGACCTAGGACCTCACCCATTGAAGTCCATTAGTATTGTTTAGGTCCATTAATATTTTTTTATTAATTTCTCTTTCTTCCCTCACAATCCACTGCAACCCCACGTATATATCTTCTTCTTCTTTTATTTTTTTTAGCACACTGCCATTTCTCGAGAAATGAGTGAAAATAGGGTTAGTTTTGAAAATATATTGTGAAATAGGATTCGTTTGAAAATAATTACTAGAGTAATGTTTTTTAATCACGTCTTGAATATGCAGTTTTAGTTTTTAATATAGAGAACCGCATCTTCAAGATGCGGTCCACTTTATTATATATATATTTTTTGAAAACACAAACATGCGGTTGAGAGGAGGGACTTAGACTAAATATTTAGTTGGTAATATACAACAAGCTCGTTTCATAAATCTATGTTAGATCGTTATACGTGTTAAATTTTTACAAAATTTTAAGAGTAAATTTTACAAGTGTAAATACATAAATAGTGATTTATACAACGAATTCTAATGTGTCATACATTGAGTACTTAAATATGTTAATACGCAGAAGCTTTCTATTAGAACTCAACATATAACACATCAGAATTCGTTATATAAATCACCATTCAAGTATTTATACTTAAAAAATTTACTCTTAAAATTTTGTAAAAGTTTTACACGTGCAAAGATCTGACAGAGATGTTGAAAGAAAGTGCTACAAGGAAAGCTGCCCCGAGTGGACTGAACGGCTGCTAAGGGCCCTCTACCAGGCTGACGACAGGATCAACATTTCAATGTGTCGAATGGTCAAGCTGGAGCAGGAGACATTCAGGACTTTCCCTGATATGTTGATGTTGATGATGCTCGGGTGGAAGTGCTCGCTCTTCCAAGGTATGAACCACTTTAGTAAAGTGGTGGATAAACTGCTGAAGGACCAGTTCCTGGTCAATTGGAATGTTCAGAGTTCTCGCCGTTCCAGTGAAGGTCATCTGCAGCACTACGAACGATGGCATAGAGTCAATGCCATCCAAGAGGACCCATCTAATTGAGGGTGAGATCTATTAATGAACTTGAATGAATGACCCTCTAAAACCTGGCTCCATGAGGAGTCCGCGCGACAACTCTACACAGTCTTTAGAGGCATATGAGAATGGAGAAAAGAGCTCTCCTCCAAACCCCAACAATAATTCCCTTAAAACTCCCACTTCAACAGCTCATAGAAGAAGACCACTAGCACAATCAAGGCACAGTCATATAAAACAGACTATTATATGAATGAACAACCCATCCAAGCTCGAAAACAGAAGAAGAAATAAACACAAATTAACCTAAACCCCAGCAAGGTAAAAGCTTCCCATTTCAGCAGCTGAAGAAGCAGGCCAAGATTTGTAATCTTGAAAAAGACATTGAAAACAGGTAATGAAATACTGAACTATATTCGTAACTATGATCGGCACTCACCTCGGCATTCCCAGCTGTTCCCTTCGAATTGTCGGAGACGTCCACGGCTTCAGCGTCTGGTTGCTGACGCAGTGCAGGTCTGGAGCGAAACCTCGTCCCGACTCTCGAGACCTTAAAGGAGACGCCCGTCACCGGAGACGAAATCTTAGAGCTTCAGAGATCTGCTAGTGAGCGATCGAGAGCCGACCGCCAACGGAGAGAGGAAAATTACGAAACTAAGAAAACAGGGAAGGAAAGACGAAGACGAATATGAAGCGACAGTTTGCCTCGCAAGTTTCGATTATTGTATTCGAGCCCTGAATCTAAAAGTTTTGTCCCAATGTGGCAATCTACTTTTCGGACCGGCCGGGCACGACAAGGCCGTACTTATGTCAAGGGTTATCAGACCACGTTCTTACTTGCCAGGCCCGGTCCGGTCCGAAAGTCTATCGTGTGACTCGTGTCAAATCCCTATGGGGGTGAATTCGAGTTGGGCCGGGCTGAAAACATAAAAATAAAATAAATTAATAATATGAATGTATATAACATGAAAATAAAATAAATTAATAATATGAATTTAATGTAAAAGTAATTTTCTTAAATGAAAATTTTAAAAATAAATTATCGTACTAATAGCCCACCTTACTTGATCCAATAAGATAAGGTGCACAGCTCGGAGCTGATTTCAGCATACACAAGTCGGTCAGAGATAGGACGACGCAATATGAAATGACCAAAACGATCGCATCTAAATGTGAGGAGGCTGGTGGATGTAACAAAGAGGGAGATAATCTTCTCAAATTCGATGATGTCGTATTTTTTTTACCATCGAGTCGTGTTCCCCGAGATAACGACTTAAGCGGGTTGGTTGAGCATCTGCAAGTTCGACAAAACCGTACTGGTGACCCAAGGCATCTGTCCTTTTCTTCCTGCATTCATCATTACTTGGGTCCTAAGTACTGATTTCAAACTTTATTGGTGCCTTTTCTTAAAAGAGATACTGAATTTCCAATGTAGTTTCTTCCTTCTGTTACCTCACGTGGATCATGTTTCGTTTGCCTTTTCCTTTTCTGTCCAATTCAACTGGTCTTAATCGATACAGGTTCGGATCGGATCAGCATATCGAGGAGTAAAACTCTTCCAATCATGAATGTTTTTTCTCTTGATAGATATTACGTAGCATCAATCAGCTGACACTTTTTTGATTCCACAGTGTTCAACATTAATGGATCCAATAATTTTCATGACTGCTACGAGCATGACCACCGTGTCTCTCGATGATCACCCAATAACGAATCCGAAACTTTACAATCAGTAGCAAATAGAGAGGCATGTCATAGGATTGATGCAGATTGAATACATCAAAATGGCCTAGCAACAGATGCCCGACAACTGTACCGAACACAAACGGTTACAGTTTAAACCTTGTGTATATCCGGAGTTTGTGTTTGGTTTTTGAGGAAATCTCGATTTCTCGAACTCCTTTACGACCTCGTCCTAGTTCTGTACAGACACAGATGAAAGGATCAAGAAATTCTGCAATTCTGACGCAAAGGTTTTCGGCTTGCTACTCGATGCCCATTTTTATATAGAACAGAATGGATTCCTAGTGGCATCTCACTCTTCCTCCTCCTCCTTCCAAACTCAGCATCTTCACTTATAAAGCACTCTCTGGAGGTTGGATTGAATGCCAAACCAAACGGTAGTGCAGAGATTCCGGACGAGCGAACTCATACAGGGAGGCGATCGAGCAGAAGAAATACCAGCGACGATCTCCGGCATTTGCCTCTCCACTGCAGCATATGTTATGTGAGGACTTGGCTACGCCATCGTGAGAAGTTGGCTGTGGGGCATGTTGTAATACTTCCAGGGTCAATTTGTAAATAGTATTGAATAGTAGCTTCTTGTGCAAGTCGGGTCAGGGAGGGTTAGGCGGTGAATGCTGTAACTGCTGTAACTACTGTAACTACTTCCCTCCTCTGTTATAAAAACTGTGAAACAGAGCATGGGAGCTGTCGTCAAGAATAAGAAATCAGCTTCCCCTCAAGGTGCCTGAAATAGTGTCTTCTCACATTCAATAATGTGGATAATGACACTTTGAGTAACATGGTCTATTACCACTCAGTCATATTCGATATGACATCGACTAATTAAGCGGGTTGATCAAGACTCTGCGAGTTTAACAAGCTGTGCTGGTGACTGAAGGCATACAGCTTTTTCATTCATGAGTGAAGGCATATGTCTCGATTGGCAAGAGAAGCAATTCTCTTGAAGGAATAAACAAAGTGATGGTTTGGAAAAGCCCTTCCAGCATTTTGGCATAACTTGGATGGATCCCCAAGCTCTGATCTCTAACTTTATTTCTTTCTTTCCTCAAAAGATATTCTGAATTTCCAATGTAAATTTTTTCCCAGTTCCATGCGGATCATGTTCAACCATTTTCTTGGGTGTACATGATTTCGTATTCAGAAACTCAATTACCTCGTCATATTCAGGTTCAGGATCAAATCGATCAATTAAGGGAATAAAACCCTCCAAGTAAGAGATTTTTGCTATTCAAAAGATGTTTGAATTCGAGACTTTAGTAAACAAAAACATCTCACCATTCACTTCTGGTTAGTATATCATTTCTTCTCATCCGCTTTATGGAATAACGAATTTTGAAGATGAAATACTATATAATATATATCAACCTTGCCAATTTTTTGAATACATTAATGGATTCAGTGTTTCCCAGGACTGCTTCGAGCATGACCACTGCGACTCTGGATGATCACTTGATAACGAACCCGAAGGTTTTAAGACGTGTAATAAATGGAGAAGCACATCGTAGGATGCAGATTTTCATTGGAATGTATTAGGACAATATCATGTAATATATGTGATATTACAGGTAAGTGCAAGACTTGCCTAGGATACATGATATTATGTAATATATTATCACAGGTAAGTGCAAGACTTGCCTAGGATACATGATATTATGTAATATAAATGATATTGCATATATTACATGATATTGTCCTAATAGAATGTTCCAATGAGGGGCCTCGGCGGCTACACCGAGACAAACTGTTACAGTTTAAATCTTACATTTGAAGTTCATGATTAATACGATGATGGGATCAAGGAACTCTGCAGTTTTTGATCTAAAGTTTTGTGGCTTGCAACTCAATGCACATCTTTAGAGTACTGAATGGATTCCTAGTGGCATGTCTTACTCTTTCGTCTCCAGCTCCTTCTTCCCTACTCAGCTCCTCTACTTATAAAGCACCCACTCTCTGCAGACTGGATTCATTGCCGAACCAGAGGTGTCGCAGCGATCACAGACAAGCGATCGACTCCTACCAAGAGGCAAGCGGAAGAAATATTAACGAGCAATCTCGAGCCTTAGACCCTCCATGGCAGCAGACTGAAAGGCAAGTACTGGTCATGAATTATGATTCATATGTATACGTTTCCTCTTCTTTCTTTTATAAGTTGAAATATGGGGCCGAAGGCCAATGTTGTTATCTTGTCTGTTTTCGGGTCGATCGGTCCGTCCTCCCTGTTACCTTGTGAAGTACATAATCAAGACACTGTAAATGCCCAATAATTGTAGGAGACCACTAGGCTGTCAGATGGATGGCTGTTAAATTTACTCTGGACTTACAACCGGTTATGACTAATTTGTACTCTCTTTCTCGATGGGTAGACTTGAATGGTGTGCGTTTGAGAAATAGAAGTCTAATCTTGGTAGGATTTAAATTAACAGTCATGATTGTGAGATGAGAAGAATCTATGATAAGCAATATAAATTCATTGTACTAAATTTTTTTTCCTTGTAAGCATAGAAATCCCACCCGATGAATCAACCTGGAACAACTTGGGTCCGGGTTGAAGGCCGGTGCAACTGTGCTGGACCTCCTTCATCGGAAACACCATTCTTAAGACATAGGATATGGATATCATAGTTCTTTCCTCTGCCTTCTCTTCCTTTTGAGCCCCTCAATTCCAACAATTGTATAGGCATGTTAGCTCCAGAGTAAGACAGGAATGATACACTCTGTTCTGTTACGGTTCCGAACTTACCAAACATGACCTGAGAGTGAATAAACAACAATCCCAAGAGACCCGAAGAATCCGACCAGGAAAAGATGGCACCTAAGTGCTAATGAATTAGAGTACAGCGAGACGAGAGGCAAGAAAAAATGTACTGTAAATTTGGTTTCGTGCAGCAGCAGCACGGATGTTCGGTCGGTCTCGATCATGGTGGCTAGGAGGATCGTTATACAGATTTTATCGATAACAAAACTGGACATCCGAGAAGCCATCTTTCTGGAAGAAGAGGACTAACTTAAGAAGACTCCTTGCAGTTCTAAGGGGGCCGTGATGCAGCTGTTTACCGCAGATATTAGGACTTGGTGGAATGACTGGGAACTGGGGTTGATTGTGCTCTTCAGCGCCTTCCTCCAAGTAATCCTCGTCAACCTGGGCAACTGGAGGAAGTCCACCGACTCTCTTCTCCTCAGATCTGTAGTCAGGGCCACATACTTGATCTCCGGCTGGACTGCAGTTCTTGCCCTCGGCGTGCTCTCGAACCGGCTAGCGAACATCAAGGAGAAAACAGGAATCCTCGGCCCGAATGAGCAGCTCACCGCCTTCTGGGGCCCATTCCTCCTACTCCACATAGGTGGGCCGGACTCAATCACGTCATACTCCTTGGAAGACAATGAGCTGTGGCTCCGATCCTTTGCCATCCTGGTTGCCAAGACGGTTGCCACGGGCTATGTCTACTTCCTAGCCCTGACTGGCTCCCCTCTTGCCGTCTTGGCCGCGACCTTGACTGTGGTCGGGTTCATTAAGTTGGGGGAGCGCACCCTGTCCCTGTACTTCTCAAGCAAGGATCGCCTACAAGACTCCATGCTCAGTCCCCCGGAATCGGGCCCCGTATACCCCTAGATAACGGAGCAATACAGCTTGAAGAAGGATGAGGGCTACCAGGTGGGGATCAACGAGGTTGTCAGACCACTGTGCAGGGTGACCTCGTCGCCCACAATCCTAAGCCTGGAGAAGAAAGAGCGACGATGCTGTTCCAAGCCTACGGCTTGTTTCAGATCTTCAAGCTCCTCTTTGTCGAGCTGATCCTGAACGCCAGCGACCTCGGCAACTGCAAGTCCATGTTCATGCTCATGACCTCCGAGCAAGCCTTCGATATCGTCACCGTGGAGCTCGGCTTCATGTATGACTTGCTGTACACGAAGGCGATTCTTTTCTACACCATCTCCGGCATCTCCGCAAATGCGATTCTCCACAGCATGTGGGGTATTGCTTGTCGAGTCATTACCCTCTCTTTGACTTGTGCTGTGCTCGTCTTCTTCTGCATTCAGGAGTGGAAGAATTACTCGAGAGTCGACATCCGCATAACTTTCTCACTTCTTGGGGTGGCTATTCTATTGGAGTGCCACTCGATCTTACAGATGGTTTCGTCGGACTGGACAAGCACTTGGCTGCTGAAGAACCAAAATACTTACAGTGGTCGCATCATCCTTTTCCTTCAGTCACTTCCATATGGATCAAAGAGTCGGTTGAAGTCAGTGGTGCAGTTCAGCCTGATAAAGTTCTCTCTCAGCAGAAGTTCGTGGTTAGTCCATGCCATTCCATGGCCTAAGAAGGCGGAAAAGAATTTGCAGAAGCTCTGTCGTGCGATCGAAACGAAGTTGCAGAGCGGTGTAACTCATAAAGACTTCAGGGATAACATGAAAGAATGGATTTGCATGTGCCTAAAGAAAAAAGTTCTCAATCAAACTGATAGCGTGATCTCCTTTGAAGCAGGAATGACCCTCAGGACGCGCAATCAGTATGACATGACATGGAGTACCGACGACATCGAGTTCGACCGGAGCATCCTCTCCTGGCACATTGCAACTGAGCTCTGCTACTACTCTGACCGGAGAGACATGGTCAGCAAGCAAGGCGAGCTGATGACCAAGTACAAGATGAGCAAGATGGTGTCGAGGTACTTGCTTGATCTCCTTGTCATGCACCCTTCTATGATGCCAGCTGGGATCGGCTTGCTGCGGTACGCTAAAACCTCACTGGAGGCCCGGAAGTACTTCGAGGAGCAGAGGTCAAGTAAACAGACCGATTCGAAGGGTAAGCGCCACTGCCTCTGCAAGATGAATCGCAAATCAAAGGCACCGAATCACGAATCAGAGGCACCGAATCGCGAATCAGAGGCACCGAAACACAAATCCGCTGAATCCTGGCATCTGTGCGAGGCCAGTGGTTGGTTGGTGGGAGTGAAGACAGATATCCAGTCGAGCACGATGAGAGGTGAGAACTGCAAGTCGGTGTTGTTCGATGCCTGTTTCCTGGCGAGGCAGTTGAAAGACATGGAGACCGCTGAAGCGAGATGGGACCTGATCAGCCAGGTCTGGGTAGAGGCGCTTTTCTACTCGGCCTATTGCTGCGAAGGTGATGAGCATGCAAAGCAACTGAGCGAAGGAGGGGAGCTTCTGAGCCATGTCTGGCTTCTCATGGCTTATTTAGGTGTCTCCAGGCAGCTCAATACCTCTCAAGGCCGGGCGCTTGCAAGGATCCTTTCCACATGAACAATGCCTCACGATCGATCTTCAGCCATTTAATCGAGTCCACTCTGTTTCATCTTGTCCGTATTTCCATTATAGCCAAAATATATAGTGTTCTGTACTTGCTGAGGGACAGTATGTCATCAAAAGCAAAATCGAATAATGGCAGTGTGTAAGGTTGTGTGCACATTGTTTGTGATAATAAGAAGACATGTGAGCTTGTGTTCGGTTATTCGCAATGTGATTACTCAGTACAAATTTCTGAACACATATGCTTTATTCATCAAGGGAGCCACAGTTTCAAGTTTTATCACATGTACTGCAGAAATCTATAAAGAGGAAGTTAATAAGAACTCAGTACATATTCCAAAATCTAACTTCACTTGCAGAGCATGCATAAGAATGTAGATTCAACCGCAGCCTTCCCTTATCTAAATCTCTCTCTCTCTATATTCCTTGATATCTCTCAATCTCTATTGTCTAAAGCCAACAATAGTGAAAAGAGAGAAACAAAATTCAAATAATAGTTAAATGAGATCATCAAAGGCAGGGAAGGCTAGAAGAAATCTATTGGGCCTAGGCCCATATAATAAATGTGAGCCTATGGACTGGTCTTAAGACCCATAAGCCCATTTATGTAGTTTAAAGCCCATGAGCATTTCTTTATTATTTTTCCCCCTTCCACGGACTAAAAATTCCACACATATATCTCTTCCCTTTTCTATTTAAAAGGAAAAGAAAAAAATTCAGCCATTTCTCCCCCAACCACCGAATAGAGACAGAGAGAAAGAGTGACAGAAACAAAAAAAATGAGGAGGGACGGAACGGAGAAGAAGAAGAACAGAGGCGAAAGTTCGATGAGAAATGGGTCGGGGAAATAGGATGTAAGTAAGGCTTATTTTAAATTTAGTAGATTTTATTATTTGATAGTATATTATAATTAATATGATTTTGATAGAGAAGTATGATTAATAAGATATGTAAAGGTTACGAGGTTGATTATGGTGGAGTAGATTAAGTTCCATAAGCATTTTAGGGTACTTTTTATTTGAACACATATGTGAGTAAATTATATATGTTGATTTTTACTACGATTAGCATGTTAGGGATTGAGGAGACCCAAAATAGACTTCTTGGTGACCAAGATCGGTGAAAGATCGACTAAAGGGCAGTGGTGAGTACTTTTTTTCATTATAAAATAATATATTATATATGATTATATTATCCAATTGATATAAACTTGCTAAGTTATGTTGTCACGACCTGAAAATTCGACAGAGTTTCCCCTAAAATTTGGATATTCCAAAATCAGAAACCTACTATAACACTCAGAAAAATTTTCAAAATAAACATATAAAACTATACCAAAATTTCCAGATCGCAACGTATGTTTACAATTCACAAATATTTTAGATAATTCCTATAAAATATAGAAACTAGCTAACTAAACCTTCTTATTCGATCCCCGCTATCTAACTCTGCTCGCCGTATTCACCAAGTTTACCTCAAGCTTACTTATCTGCAAAAATAATATGTGGAAGGCGTGAGCCGCATCTCAGTGAATATTCAATTCTAAAGAAAAATGAATTATATATATAACTCGCAAACAGAATAATTCACTTACAATCACAAAACTAAACTTATTTACAATCTTTTATCAACAAATATTGAACACATATGATAATCACACATACCTTATATCCATCCTCATATCCAACTGCAAAATCTCAGTCTTACTCAATTGACCGTACATCAATTATTTACATGTCACCTCAGTCAACTTTATTCACATAATCACATCAGAATAACTCACATAATACATAATCTCCAGAATACAGATGAACTCAAATCAATAACCCATTCTCATCATTAGTAATCAAACAAGTCAATCTCAATCACACTCAAATCATATCAATATAGATAGCATTATTTACAATAAGTACAACTCTGTATCAAGGAACTCAACAAGCCGATACACCGACTTGACAAATAATTAGTATAGTCATGGGGTCACATTTCTCCTGTGACAGGGTTCTGGCGGTATCGATACTACCTCTCTCCGACGATACCGCTATCCCGTGCCATAATCAATATCAATCTTCCTCTCAATCTCCCTATGCCCTTCATCTACACACCACACTCCACGGGGGCTGCCCATTACCCTCTGGCGGTAAGAGCAATTTTAATTATTTTGTTCTTATATCTCGCTGGAAACCAACGGTAAATTACCTCACTGGATATCAACGTAAATTAAATATCTCTCTTTTCACTTTTCCTTATCTTATCTTTTCTCTCTTTTTTTTAGCCCATTTCTACTCCGCCAGCTAAGTGGTCACCATGACTATACTCAATCAACGCAGTTCACATATCCATAATCAATCATTCATAGAATCAACACAATATAGTCAACCAACATCACATAATCAATCATTCAGACCCCAATTCACCATACAGATAATTCTGCCAATTATAACAGCATCATGTATTCCATTACTTACCATCATTTAGAATCCACAAATCACAGCATAATCATATATTTAATCACTTACCGTTTATCTCAATTCATATAACACCATTAAATATTTATATAAAAACATACTATAGATATATTTATCATTTCACAATAGAAAAGAATACTCACATATTGTCCAAAGTTCATTCACGTTATCAAGTCACAGTCTTGCCTTGTCGGTGCCTGTCTAGTAGTTATAGCAAGATAAGAAAGACTATATTGTATACCGAAATCATTCTCCTTACTGCCTATTTAATTATTTAATGGGAGTACTCATGCAAATTCTAACTCAAAACTTTTAAACCCCTAAATCACTTCCATTTTACTTTTTATTTGATTGAAAATAACAATGACGAAATACTTGTCAATTAATGTTCAACAGAATAATTAGGAAGACTTCCAAAAGTTAGTGTTCTAATTACAGAGAAATCTTTAACACTATAGGAGTTTGTCATCTTCCATTTCTTCATAATTCCATGATTTATAACTATAACAGGTTTCCGTCATCAACCACCCCTAGAAATTATATATATTTTACCTTAAGAATTCATTTTATATTTTACGGTTACCACTCAATTAGGCTAAGCAATAACTTATTAACATTCTAATATATCAACCCCTAAGAATATTAAAATCCAAGAAAGGAAACGTTGATATTTTACCAGCAATTTGCCGATTAGCAAAACAAATTCTGAAAGTAAATTTCAATATAACCTCATACGTACTTATGATGCACTTTACTACCGTTTATTTATATAATCAACCATCCTCCCGTTTCTCCACCATAGTGTTTTAACTTTCTTATATTTCCCATCTTATACGAAGAATACCACGTAAATTAAATGCTAAATTAGAAAATTTAAACACCCGAAACTCACCGTGAGTGGGCTTAACTCTCTTTTTCTTTGTCTCCGTATCCCCTGCTTTGTAACCCTTTTCTTTGCTCGACCTCTTCTTCTCCATTTTTTTTTTCTGTCAACTCTCTCTCTCTCTCTCTCTGTATATGTTTGACGTGTAAATGCCGAAAGAAAAGAGATGAACACGTGCAGGTATATACATTGATGACTAGGGCTGTGGAATTAAAATATATGTTGACTGACTTAATGGGCTTGCCTTGTAAGCTTTGGGCATGGATAAGTTCTTGTGGGCTACGGGCTTAAGCCCATAAAAATTAGTGGCCTCACATATATATACTCATTTAGTAATGTTACGGTAAAAGAAATGTTATAGAGTAATATTTCTATTTTATTATACATAGTTAAATAATATGAAATGACCAAAATGATTGCATCTAAATGTGAGGAGGTTGGTGGATGTATCAAAGAGGGAGATAATATTCTTCTTAAATTCGGTGATGTTAGGTTTTTTACCATCGAGTCGTGTTCCCTAAGATATCGACTTAAGCGGGTTGGTTGAGCATCTACAAGTTCGACAAAACCGTACTGTTGACCGAAGGCATCTGTCCTTTTCTTCTAGCATTCAGCATTACTTGGGTCCTAAGTTCTGATTTCAAACTTTATACTTAGGTTCCTTTTCTTAAAATAGATACTGAATTTCCAATGTAGTTTCTTCCTTCTGTTACCCCCCGCGGATCATGTTCCGTTTCCCTTTTCTTTTTCTGTCCAATTCAATGGGCCTTAATCGATACGGGTTGAGCGTATCGAGGAGTAAAATTCTTCAAATCATAAATCTTTTTTTTTCTTTTGATAGATATTACGTGGCATCAATCAGCTGGCCCTTTTTTGATTCCAAAGTGTTCAACATTAATGGATCTAATAATTTTCATGACTGCTACGAGCATGACCACTGTGTCTCTGGATGATCACCCTATAACGAATCCGAAACTTTACGATCGGTAGCAAATAGAGAAGCAAACCTTTTGTATATCCGGAGTTTGTGTTTGGTTTTTGAGGAAATCTCGATTTCTTGAACTCCTTTACGATCTCGTCCTAGTATTGTACAGACAAGGATGAAGGGATCAAGAAATTCTGCCATTCTGAAGCAAAGGTTTTCGGCTTGCTACTCAATGCACATTTTTATATAGAACAGAATGGATTCCTAGTGGCATCTCTCACTCCTCCTCCTCCTACTAAATTCAGCTCCTCTACTTATAAAGCACTGTTTGTAGGTTGGATTCAATGCCAAACCAAACGGATGAGGGAACTCATACCTGAAGGCGATCGAGCACAAGAAATATCGGTGATGATCTCACAGCGTTTGCCTCTCCAATGCAGCATAGCCAAAGGTAAGTCCTGGTCTTGAACTATGTTTCACATATGTTGTTTTCTTTACTGTTCTGGTGGAATACGGTGCTGAAGCCCGGCACTATAGTTTGTCTGTTTTTCCGTGTTGATCGACTTGTCCTCTCTCTTCGAACGGAGAGACTGAGTGGATCCAAATGCTTGCTTTAGGAATAGAAACCCGAAATCAAATCCCACCTGGTCAGATCAATCTGAAACCTCTTTGCTCCATGTGGGAGCCGGGTTGGTGTGACCGTACTGAACATTCTTCTGGGAGCAGTGTTTCTTAAGAGGTATGTTAGTTCCAGAATAAGACAGGAATAAAAAATAAATGGGGAGAGAATCCGTCTTACATTGTTCACCAAAAGAATGTGTAGGAAGATAACAACTAAGAGCAAATGAAGTTCGTACAGTGAGAGACGAATAAACACGCTGTAAAGTCAGTTCCGTGCAACAGCACGGATGTTCGGTCTGGATTATCACTTCGAGTGTGTTTCTTGAGCCAATCTCTGCACTGCAGCCAGATACCAATGAAGAATGAATCTTACTTGAAGTACAACAAGTGCCATAGTGGTTTTGTCGAAAAATCTAGAGCTAAGAGGACTGCAATAAACTGATCAGATATCCGAGAAGTCTTTTTCCAAAGTTGACCACTAACTTGAAAAGACTCTTTGCAGGTCCAGGGTATGATGCAGCTGATTACAGCGGATCTCAGGAATTGGTGGAAGGACTGGGAACTGCGTTTGATTGTACTCTTCAGCGCCTCCCTCCAAGTAATGCTTGTCACCCTGGGCAGCCGAAGGAAGTCCATTTATTCCCATGTCCTTAAAGCCACAGTCTGGTGCACGTACTTAACCGCCGACTGGGCATCGATCCTCGCCCTCAGTGCGCTCTCGAACCGGCTAGTGAACATCAAGGAGAAAACAGGAAGCCTCAGCCCGAACGATCAGCTCACTGCCTTCTGGGCCCCGTTCCTCCTCGTCCACCTGGGTGGAACGGATTCAATCACGGCCTACTCCCTGGAAGACAACGAGCTGTGGCTCCGGTACTTTGCCACGCTATTCATGAAGACTGGGTTGACGGGCTACATCTACTTCCTAGCCCTGACAGGCTCCCCTCTTGCGGTCCTGGCCGCGACCATGACCGTGGTCGGGTTCATCAAGTTTGGGGAGCGGACCCTGTCCTTGTACTTGGCGAGCAAGGACCGCCTACGAGACTCCATGCTCTCCCCTCCCGAATGGGGTCCCATATACCCCAGGATAATGGAACGGTACAGCATGAAGAAAGATGAGGGGTACCATGTGGGGATCGATGAGGTTAGCCAGATTGCCGTGCAGGAAAACCTCTTCGCCGATAATCATTGCCGCCGGCATGAACAAAGAGCCAGCGTGCTGCTCCAAGCCTCTGGCTTGTTCCAGATTTTCAAGCTCCTCTTTGTCGATCTAATCCTGAACGTCGCTGATCTCGGCAACTGCAAAGCCAGGTT
>JAOYND010000012.1:3617848-3629934 GCA_025802135.1 Lagerstroemia fauriei | reverse complement strand
GGACATCAATGTGAAGCATGGTTTCATTTTGATCAAGTACTTGGAGCATGATTTCAGGATAGTGTATAACATATCCTAAATTTTAAAAAAGAAAAAGAAAAAAGAAAAATGGTGAAATTCAATTTAGCTTCACCGACAATAAGGGCTTGCCACATTAGATATATATTTATGCGTGTAAAGAGGGATTCTTAGAATATCCAACCTTACCGAGGAACGAGCAAAAGTACCGTTGATTGAAAAAAAAATTCTTAAAAAATTGTATTTTTAAAACTATTTACAAGATTACCGTTTCTAAAACACCAGCACAGTTAGCGTTTTTAATAAAGAAGAAAACGCCAACATGATTAGCGTTTTTGGTCAAGAAGAAAACGCCATCAGTGTTGGCGTTTTTTCCCTGTGCTACAATGACCAAACAAAACTCCAAGCGAGGGCTAATATTAAGGAGTGAAAGTTAAGTGTGTAATACGCAATAATATTTTTTATAAATTTCTCTTAGATTTTTACACGTATAAAATTTTTACAAATTTTTAAAAATAATTTTACAATTGTTGATACCTAAATGATGGTTTATGCAACGAATTCAAACGTGCCATTCCTTGAGTTTTGCTGCGGATGTTTTGGGCTACAGTATATTCGGTAATTACTAAATGTATAACACATTTGAATTAGTTGCATAAACCATCATTCAGGTATCGACACTTGTAAAATTTATTTTTAAAAATTTATAAAAATTTTATACATGTAAAAATCTAAGAGAAATTTACAAAAAATATTATTGTATATTACACACTTAACTTTCACTCCTTAATATTAGCCCTTGGAGTTTTATTTGGTCACTGTAGCACAGGAAAAAAACGCCAACACGGATGGCGTTTTCTTCTTGACCAAAAACGCTAATCGTGTTGGCGTTTTCTTCTTCATTGAAAACGCTAACTGTGCTGGCGTTTTAGAAACGGTAATATTGTAAATAGTTTAAAAAATACAATTTTTTAAGAATTTTTTTTTCAATCAACGGTACTTTTGCTCGTTCCTCCAACCTTACCACGTGGCATCATTATGAGAAAATACCAATTATATTATGATAAATGAACATACGAATAAGTCAGTGCTAATAATATCAAGCAATTGTCTTAATTATTATTAATTAGAGCAATTTAATTAGTCCGTCCATCCGCACAATATCATGGTAAGATATAACTATTTAAGATTTTTTTTCCATGTTCAAGTGACATCGATACTTACTCGGGAGTTTATCTTCAAGAAATAAACGTTTAGCATTTATAGAAAGAAATATAAGATAAGTTCACAAGATCACTAATGTTGTGTTTGGTAACAAAAAATCGAAAGGAATGAAATGAAATGATTAATTTGGTTTTCTTTTAGTATTTCTTGCTTGATTGCATTTGTGTAGAGTTTTCTTTTAAGTTGATTAAGAAAAGATAAGGAATGATCGTTCCATTACTTCTCATAAACATATTCTTTTATATTTTCAAAATGAACATAAGAATTAGTAATTTTCTCCGCATGCTATATTACAATTTATAATTAAAAAAAATACTCAATCCATTCCATTGCTTTTCATTTATTTGTACCACAAGGCCGCCAAGCACGAAGAGAACTTTATTCATAAAATGTGATGATGCAAGCCATTAGATTTTTTTTTTCCTTAACGTCGAAAATGAGCGTTCATGCTCCCATCAGTCAGTCCGGTATCTTAGCTTCCCAGATGATGCCAAGGGTAATGAATTCTTCCCATTTGGTATTGTCCCATAAAAATGTTCAGCCACCAGACCGGAGCCCGTCACCAACCTAAGGCTCCGTTTCACCGGAAAGTCTCCAGCATACACTCAGGGAGTCCCAGTGACTTTCGAGAAATTCAGATTTGCATGGAAGAGTCCCATCCTCAAAACAACGAAAGCCGGTTTGAATCCCGAGCTTTGATTTTCCTCCTCACCGTCGAGATAAGCTTGATTGATTGCAGTGCACGCAAGTTCTCTGATTCTTAACTAAATTTGATAGGAGTTCCTGGTGGAGTTCCTGTGTGCAACAGCAAGTTACTTGCTGCGGTCGGTACGCCAGGCTATCAGGCTTGGAGACCTGTCCAATCCCGAGAACTTGTGTATCTCGCCCGATTTCAGTTGCAAAACATACCTCCCGCCATGAACTCGAAACCCGGTCTTTTTCACCAAATAGCAGTCTTTCATATCTTTCTGATTTTCGTCACTTCATCACTTTTTTTGCATATAATATTGGCCATGGTAAAGCAAGTAGCTGGATTCTCAGGCTCGATTTCCAGTGATACCCGCTTAGCCAATTATAAGTTTCCATGGATTCTACAACCTCCGAGCAACAGGGCCCACAAGAACCTTACCTATCAGGCTTCATGGGGCATTGCATGGATGATTTTTTTTCAACCTCTCGGAAACGGCCGGGCATCAGAGAAGCAACAAAGGATCCCGTATTTGGTGTAAAGGTTGGACGAACATGAATACCGACATGTTTTTTTTTCCCCCTCCTAATATCGAGAACATCCGAATTTTGCACGACCAATTCCCAAGAAAATGTAAAGGTTGTGCCTTCTGGAAGTACTCGAAGGATCAAGTTTGACATGGGCCAGAGTGATCGATGGAAGCCGGAGAACTCAAGTCAGTTAAGGCCGGCTTCAATCCAAGGCCAACCCTTACAAAGCGACGCTCGAGCTCAACCAGAAATGCTGTTCACCACTGCAGTGTAGAGCAGAAGGCCTGCCCCTAGAGACCGTGCCAGACCAGCTCCCCGAGGCCATTATCGACACCAGGGACAAAACATTGCAGTAAAAGTAGGTCCTTGATTGGAAGCAGAAGAGAAGTGCACTGAGAAGGTCCACCCCATTGGTGGAACTGCTGCTTCCCGGATTTCGCCTAGTCGTCCTCTCTGGCAGGTGAAAATTTGTCCTAGACTCGGTCCTCGTAGAGTTCTTTGAGACTGGCCGATACCTAGAACACGAGGAAAAAAAAAAGTACTGAAAACTTACGCCCAGGTGGGATTGGAGTGGAACTTTTCAATGGAAGTGGCTCTTGTCCTCCTCTGGACAGAGGAGAAAGGAGGGGAAGGTGAAAAACAAATGTCAAGTTTTTATTTTATTTAGTTGTAATCTTTTAACGAAGATGAAGGGAAAAGGAGGTAAAAGCCTAATTTCCTTAATTTTTGGATTAGAATTGGTGGAGGTAAAACCGTAAAAAAATAAAATGACTAATTTATATTTTTATCTCATTAAAAAACTTGTATAGGAGGATAATTAGTTAATTAACTAAAAATATGACTAACTATTCTTACTCATTTCCCATTGGTGTTCATCGTCTTACCTCATATTTGAAGGGGCTCGATTTACTGTTATTTGGAGATTCTATTAGGGCCACCATGCCTTGACACTGTATTACTTAATTTTGTTTTAATGCAAGAGGCTTCGGCTTTGTATTTCACCAAAAAAATATTTCCCCTTCATATTCTTTCTCCTGCCTAATTAAATTTTTTTTTATACATTTCCTTCCACTCCATTCCATTCCCTTCTCTTCCTTCTCTTTAACATCCATTTAAATAAGGGGTTAGAATGATTAACCTTAAATTGAAGTGGACATGACCACCTTGTAATTCTAATTAGTTGCCAGATTACTAAATTTCTGGTGGTAAAATTATTTATGAACTATTACATCTTTTTTTCCTTTACTTTCAATTGCTGATTGTGTGAATTATTAAATTATCCACGGTCCAGCTGGTAGATTACTTCAAAAAACAGATACTACAGAGTCGAAACGGTCTCAATTTCCTTCCTCGTCCGGTCGGCTGCTCCCCGGGAAACAAGAATTGACAGTTGACGGTTGATTCTGGCCGAAAATGTTTTTTTTTTGAATTAATTTTTCCTTGGAAAAGAACTTTTGTATTTGCTTAGCCGATCAAGCTCGGGTCAACGTCCAGGGAACCGGGTATCTTCTCGAGAAAAATTCTTTAAGCATGACCCCGCAACAGTGGCGTCAACGCGAGAGAGCTCGGAAACTTCCGCTGCTTTGTCACGCGGCAACACGGTTCGGTGCACCATTCCTGCTCCTTCTCTTCTCTATTACTTCTCTGGAAAAGTTCACAGCTCATCGTAGTAAATCAACAGCCTGAAGTTCTATACATGAGGGTGAAGTAGTTGATTTCTTCGACAGGCTCCTTTCTTTTGTGCTGGTTCTGTTCTTCATCTTCTCCGTGATTCCGATCGGTCGTTGGAGCGTACCATACATTGTCCTGAGCATCCTTTCTCGCCAAGTTTGAGGCTAAAGGGCGGCGCTTGAAACTTCCGATTTCATGAGGTGGGCTTTGTAAATTCTTTCTCTGGGTGGTTCTGGTATTGTTATTCCGCCTGCTCACTTCATCGTCCAAGGTGAGAGCTCAAAGGGCGTCAGAAATCGTTTGTTTCTTCATCGGAATTTTCAATAACATCTGCTTTCTCTTTTAGTCGCTGCCTATTTCTGTTCTTTGCGGGTTCTATCAGTGCGTTGAAGTGTGAAAACTGTAATAACTCTGCTCGGAGGGCATTTGATGTTACTGATGCTTGATGCGGCTGTTGTTGTGCTGCTTTTCTCTGTTATCACTTATAACTTAAGCTTCTAAGCAACTCTCGGCTCCAGTTTCTAAGCAACTCTCAGCATCATTACAGGATATTGAGGTTATTGATTGTTGACGTTGAACCTATAATTTCTCTTTCCTTTTTTACTGTGCGCAGGTGTTCATTAATTTGCTCAATTAGCTTTGCAAGTCAATCTGCTCCATCTATCCGTTGTTCTTCTCTGTAACAGCTTCAACTTTTTCTTGATTGAGGAACAGGTTTTCCAGTGACTTCCTGTGATTAAGAAAGATAATGGGAGATCTTGTGTCTGGAGCAGTTGTTGGTGCTGTATTTGGGGAGCTGTTTAAAGGTGTTAAGGAAGCGGTGAAAACAACTATCCTGTTCCGCTCCCGCTTAAAAAGCCTCGAGTCAACATTGCAAGACATAGAACCAATCATAAAGGACATTGATTCATTAAACAAACTGTTGGACCGTCGACAAGAAGAAATGAAGCGGCTGCATGAC
Source organism: Lagerstroemia fauriei (assembly GCA_025802135.1). Lineage (NCBI taxonomy): Eukaryota > Viridiplantae > Streptophyta > Magnoliopsida > Myrtales > Lythraceae > Lagerstroemia > Lagerstroemia fauriei. Next base: position 3,624,842 of record JAOYND010000012.1, on the reverse strand, counting down.
CTTATGAAGAATGGTACAATTCTTGTAGCGAAGTCCTCAAAAGTCAGTATAAACATCTATAAGAGGTATCGCTACTCCACTAAGTTGGCAGACTTGGAAGATAACGTCATAAGGTTCTTTCAGATTTACACTATAGTTATCGGCCGGGACAATAAAGAGGTATTGGTGGAGGTGAAGGATATACGTTTAGAGATAAGGAGGCTGAGTTTGATGCTAGAAGGTGGGTGGAGTAACAAAGGGATGAAAAGTGGGGCTCTTGGAGGGTTTGAAAGTTGTGTGGTGCCAAAAGCCCCGGAATTTGTGGTGGGATTGAGTGCGTCAGTTCGACAGCTCAAGAAATGGCTGCTTGAAGAAGGTGTTTCTGAGAAGGTTGTGTCTGCTCCTGGAGGCTGTGGTAAGACCACCTTGGTTGAGACTCTCTGTCATGATTCAGAGATCAAAGGTATCGCTTATGTGTGCACTGTTTTAAGAATCCATGCTAGTTCATTTTAAAGTGAAACATGATTATATTCTTCATATTGATTTGCAATTTGATCTCGCCTCAATTTGCTGCACAGCGTGATGGTCAAAATATTTTAAATCATCTTGCTCATGCTGGAATATATCAAGGGAGCTGCTCCATTTCATTTCTTTTTTGCACCTTCCAGGATTTACAACTTTTTATTGCTCCTATTCATTCAACACATTTAGGTGTTTGTGCATCCCACTTGTCATCGGTGCATTGTAGTTTATTGTACTAGAAGTATATGATAATTAAGCTGTTGAGAGTTAAATCCCACGCACCTTCTTCAACCTAGTCGATGTGGGATTTTACTCTCAACATAAGCAATTCTCAGTGAATATGTTTGCTGAACTAAAGTGCTGTACTGTTTCTTCTCTGTTATTGCAAATTCTGTGTCTGCAAGATATTGCGGTATTTTGCTTAGCAGATCCTGATGCCATCTAACTAAGTTGCTTAATGTTAATCCCTTGTTCCAGGCAAATTCCGCAATAATATCTTCTTTGTCACCGTTTCACAGTCACCCAACTTCACTGTGTTGGTACAGAAAATGATTCGTCATAAGGGTAAGGATGTACCTCAAATTGAAACAGACGAATACGCGATTGATCAGTTGCAACAGCTGCTGGAGGAAATAGGAAAAGTTCCGGTGTTGCTCGTGTTAGATGATGTTTGGTCCGAATCAGAGTCCCTTTTGGAGAAGTTTTGGTTTGATAAAATTCAAGATTACAAGATTTTGGTGACGTCAAGATTTGAGTTATCGAGTTTTGGTACTCTACATAAGTTGAATCGTTTGAATCATAAGGATGCCCGGAAACTTTTCCTTCATTCAGCGACACCTAGAGCTAGCAGCTCCTTTGGGCCCAGAGGTAGCTCCTTGAGGAGTCATTCATCGATTGGAATGGCTGGTGGCTCAATGTTGCCGAGCTCCTTTGGGCCCAAAGGTAGCTCCTTGAGGAGTCATTCGTCGATCGGAATGGTTGGTGGCTCAATGGTGCCGAGGGACGAGCTTATAGATGAGGTGCATTTCTAGTGCCCTTAACATTTTTAAGATAACATAAAGTGAAACAAAAACGAATTAATGAGCTATTCGGATAAGGAAACGGTTTTTCCAGTTTGCTAGTTCTGCATTTGCAATCTGAAGTGTCCTTCATATAATTTCCCAGTTACTGAGGAAGGATCAGCAAGTTCACATAGATTCATCAGAGAAGATTCCATCCAAATATGCAACCTAACCAACTTATTATCTGTCTTGTTTTCCATTTTCTGGAAAAATAATAACAGAAAAATAGGAGCCTTGTTCATGCAAATGTGTTATCTTTCCTCCTCTCCAAATTTTTATTGCAGATAGTCAATCGCTGCAAGGGATCACCTCTGGCGCTCACATTAGTGGGTAAGTCATTCTGTGGGAAGAATCCTCAAGTCTGGGAGAGTGAACTCCTCAAGTGGTCCGAAGGTCAATTTGTTGATTTAAACAGCGCTATATTCAACTGTCTTAGAAAAAGTCTGGATGACTTGGATGGGATGCCCTTGTACAAGGAATGCTTCATGGACTTGGGCTCATTTCCTGAGGACCATGCAGTCCCTGCCACAGCCCTCATCGATATGTGGATCGAATTGCATGGACTAGACGTAGATGGTGTTCATGCTAAGAGAGTTCTCCATGAACTCGCTGCCAGGAATCTAGTAGATCTTGTTGCCATCAAGTATGCTCCTTTTCTTTTACATGAAGAATTTTATTTGCTTGCTTACAGGGGCATAAGCTACCATGAATAGTCAATGAATAAAAGTTAGAAAAGAGTTGTGCATATTCTGCAGGAATGATGAAAGTGAAGGCGATGGCTTCTACAATGATCTTTATTTGAGGCAGCATGATCTTCTGAGAGAGTTAGCTATCCATCAGAGCAGCCAGGCACCGATTGAAGAGAGGAAGAGGCTGAATTTGGATGTTCGTGGAAACAAGTTTCCCAGCTGGTTTTCTATAAAAGAGGAGCAAACTCCCAGTGCCCGTCTCTTGTCTATCTCCACAGGTCAGTCGATATCTTCTCCCTCTTACGATAAAAATGTTGCGTGCATTTTCCTTTCACTTTTGGCCACAAAAACTGTTGCATGCACCAGCTCTCTAACTACATATATCTCATACATCCTCTGAACTTGATGGAAAAAATTTTTGCAGATGAAAATTTTTCCTCAGATTGGCCCCACCTGGAACTTCCGGCTGTTGAGGTGCTCGTTCTGAATTTCCGCACGAGGAACTACACTCTACCTCCCTTCATCAAAACAATGGTCAGTCTCAAGGCTCTTATCATCACAAACCACGGGTTCTTCCCTGCTGAGATCAGCAATCTCACCATCCTGGGGTCTCTGCTCAGTCTGAGGAGAATCAGACTGGAACGCATCAAAATACCTTGTTTTGCTCCCTCTATAACCATAAGCAGCCTGCAGAAAGCATCCTTTTCCATGTGTGATCTGAGGGACTTGATGACAATGCCAAATCTCACCGAGCTTGATATATCATACTGCAGTGAGCTGAATAGCTTCCCAAGCGGTCTTTGCGATGTAACGAGCTTGAGAAAGGTCGTCATCACTAGCTGCCATAACCTCTCTGCACTTCCTGACCAAATCGGAAATCTCATCAACCTCCAGGTGCTGAGGCTCAGCTGTTGTTTAAACTTGTTGGATCTGCCTGCATCCATCGGGAAGCTCCAGAAGCTGGCCTTCCTCGACATATCCAACTGCTTCAGCATCAACAAATTGCCTGATGAAATCGGCACGCTGCACGGGCTGAAGGAGCTGCACATGAAAGGATGCTCGGATCTGGCTGCGGTCCCTGAGGCTGTGATCAATCTGGAGCAGCTGAGGTACGTCTTTTGCGACCAGCAGAGAGCCCGCCTGTGGAGTTCTTACGAGCGGCGCCTCCCGAAAATGAAACTGAGGATTGTTCAAGAAGACATCAACTTAAACTGGCTTCTCATATCTTCGTGAGACTGCCAAATCACTGGCTTTGGATCTTCTTCTTTCTTTCCTTTTACATTCGATGTTCTTTTCTCATTTCATTTCGGTAGATTGATGGGTGTTGCATATTTACTTTATATTGACGATGGATTGATCACTATAATTCAGCTCATGTTTGGACTAAAATGCCGTGTAACATGGGAGTACGATAGATTTTAAGTCGTGGTTACAGCATTTAGACTCAGTAGAAAAGTGCACAATATTTTATTGATCTTTATCAAATTTTTAATTAAATTATCTTATTTCATTCCCTTGATTCATTCTCTTATGTTGTATTTGGTCTATAGGAATAAAATAGCTATTCCAAATGCTACTTCATACGGATTATTTATCCCATGTTTGGTTTATCTTTTGTCCATAATTAATAATCCATGTTTGGCTTATCTTTTGTCCGGAATAGTAATTCCGGATGATGAATGTACAGGGAATAGAGGGGCTTTTTTATTCCTTATACAAATGTTAGGAATACTAAGCCCCGCTAGGAATAAGAGTGGAACTGTCTCAAATACCCTTTAATAACAACAAAACCTCTTCCTGTTCTTCATTTCACTGAAATCTTCTTCCTGGTCTTCAACTTCAAAAGATCCATTCCTACTTATCTCTTGCTTGAGTTGTGTTATCGTATGTTGCGATGAAAATTGAAGTTGCAACCCATTTCTTTCATTCTTATTGCGTTTCTCGATACTATTGTTGGGATATTCATGTATGTTCGCACAAATCTGTTGTCCATTGCTGCACTGACCCTCTGTCACCACCATCAGCCAGCCGATGAACTCCATCGAGCCTCCCGTCCAAACCCACCGGCGATTTGAGAGCCCTGGCTCGAGTGCGAACTGACCTTGGGAGGGCGAATCCACCAGCTCGAGTGAAAATTCGCCGACTCTATGGCTCGAGAAAGAAAGGGATGCAAGGAGGAGTAAATATTCGACATGTAATAGACAACAAGTTTATTATGTAAATATATATATATATATATATTTTATATGACGAGGAGTTTATTTTTCCCGGGCCCATGAACGCCCCACAAGCTCATTGATCCAGGTCAATCAATGTGCAGAGCACATGTGTTGGTGGTCTCACCAAGTGTTACATGCTCAGGGAGGATTTGTTATGCAAATATTGGATGGTGCAAGTTGCAGACTTGAGTTTAGTTATGAAGAGATGAATAGTTTAAGAAGCTGATGCAATTTTGCATTCCGATCCCAGTATGGGATGTGAGCTTCCACGCGAGTTCCAAAGCAGTTTGCTCTGATCTAGCTTACCTTGGATTCGGAGCACAGATTTAAGCCCGATACATATCCGAAAGATTGTTTGGTGTGCACGGTCTAACATCTAAAACTCGAGTGAATGGTATCAAATCCAGATTCTGATACCCTTCAATCGTAAAAATTTTTTCCTACTTGCAGCATTAAAATAGCACTATCTCTCTTCTTATTCTTTTTGCTGAAGACACTAACTGTTGACTAATATTTTGAATAGAAGAGGAGATAAATATAAATGTGGGTTAAGTTAGTCAGTGGAGTAGATAAGGGAGATGCCTGTAACACAAATAATGGGGCCTAACATGGCCTGCTGGCGGTGCCTTTCTGACCTGTGGACGGTGGACACGATATGGGTCCGAGGATTCAAGCAGGAAGAGAATCATGTGGAAGATGCAGATTTGAAAATTCGCCCTAAAAATGGCAATATTTTTCATATCCGCAACAGAAGAGTTGGATCAGCCCTGCCCATCTTGAGAAATCCAATGATTAAGATTGTACATTACTGCGAAGGTCGAGCAAAGGACTCGGAGGTTAGGTAGGGACCGATTTGGATATAAATTAGATTAATTTATATATTTTTTAAAATTATTTTGTTTGTCTTTGTCTCATCGCTTCATCCTTTTGTTACAAATAAGGCAATAGTCTAGAAATAAATGGAGAATAAAGGGATAAGAGGATTACGTAACTGCATCAAACTCTCGAATGTTTTTTTTTGTGCTATTGCTCTTCATTTGCCTCTTCTTGAGAAATTCTTAGATGATCTTACTACCCCACATGACGTGAGAAAATATCAATCAGAATGTGACAAACGAGCAAATTTGTGTTAACAACTCGAGCAATTTAATTGGTTCTTTCTCAGTACGTTACCGTCAGGTAGGACCGTCTAAGACTCTCTTTTTCCCCTTTCATGGATATTGCCCATTAATCTGCACTGGGATTACATAGGAAGCAGACGTAAAAGCAAAAGTGGACAGACAAATAATGCCATCTTGCACAGGGACATCAATGTGAAAGCATGGTTTCATTTTGATCAAGTATTTGGAGCATGATTTCAGGATAGTGTATAACATATCCTAAATTTAAAAATAAAAAAAGGAAAATGGTGAATTTCAATTTAGCTTCACCGACAATAAGGGCTTGCGACATTAGATATATATTCATGCGTGTAAAGATGGATGCTTAGAAGATCCAACCTTACCATGTGATATCATGAGAAAATACTAATTATATTATGATAAATAAATAAATTAGTATTAATAATCTAGAGTAACTATCTTAATTATTATTAATTAGAGTAATTTAATTAGTCCGTCCATCCGCACAATATCATGGTAAGATATAACCAAGACTCCGTTTCACCGGAAAGTCTCCAGCATACACTCGGGGAGTCCCCAATGACTTGCGAGAAATTCAGATTTGCATGGAAGAGTCCCATCCTCAAAACAATGAAAACCGGTTTGTATCCCGAACTTTGATTTTCCTCCTCACCCATCCTCGAGATAAACTTTGACTGATTGCAGTGCGCGCAAGTTCACTGCTTCTTAACTAAATTTGACAGGAGTTCCTAGTGGAGTTCCAATAATTCCATGTGCAACAACAAGTTTGTCGCTGCGGTCGGTACACCAGGCTATCTGGCTTGGAGACCTCTCCGATCCCGAGAACTTGTGTGTCTCGCCCGATTTCAGTTGCAAAACATACCTCCCGCTATGAACTCAAAACCCGGTCTTTTTCACCAAATAGCAGTATTTCATATCTTTCTGATATTGGCCATAGCTGGACTCTCAGGCTCGATTTCCAGTAATACCCGCTTCGCCAATTATAAGTTTCCATGGATTCTACAGCCAGCTCCCAAGAAATTTTAAAGGCTGTGCCTTTTGGAAGTACTTGAAAGAGCAAGGTTGACGTGAGCCAGAGTGATCGATGGAAACCGTAGATTTCAAGTCAGTTAAGGCTGGCTTCAATCCAGGCAAGCTCTCCGAGGCCATTATCGACACAAAGGACAAAGAATTGCCGTAAATATAGATCCTTGTTTTTGAGGCAGAAGAGAGTGACAGCCAAAGGACGGCCAATCCCTTGTAGTGAAGTGCAAGGAGAGGGTCCATTGGTGGAACTGCTGCTTCCCAGATCTCGCCTAGTCGTCGTCCTCTGGCAGGTGAAAATTTATCCTAGAGTCGGTCCTCGTAGAGTTCCTTGAGGTTGACCGATACCCAAAAGATGG
>JAOYND010000012.1:3121777-3133898 GCA_025802135.1 Lagerstroemia fauriei | reverse complement strand
CCCATCTCGATGAGTTTGAAATTCGGATAAGTTGAATCTCGACCATCTGATTCTGTGAGTTTGCAATGATGATTTTCGAAAGGTTGTTCTCTATTCAAATGATCTAAGTCCTTAGCCTTGTAAGATGAACGAGTGGCAAATAGAACTACAATCTACAGATTTCTGTGAGGGTTCACATTGTCAAAAGATAACCTACGTCCGCTACAAGGATGTCTATATGACCAACAAAACTTCCTTTTGACGCGACGAATTTCAACATGCTATCCTGTCCAGGTTAACTACAACCGTGTGGAGTTTCCATTTGTCGGCGTGTATTAGCCTTTTTTAAAATGTAGAAATCCCTGTGTGAAGGCGCCATGTGGGTGGACAGTTGACACTAAGCAAGCTCCGTCTTCCACACGTCTCTTTCCATCGCCACCCTATCGGCCGCCGCGTGTCACGGCAGCCGTCATACGTGCCATGGTATCCACATCCCCGGAAGAAGGCTCTTCCTCCCAGTGTAAGCTGGCTCTTTCCAAGTTCTCTCAAACCTTCGCCGACCCTATAAATTGGAGCCTCTCCGACAGCCCAAGGGTACTACCATCATGAACTTTGCCATCAGGTCGGCAGCAAGAAGCTACTACCCTTACCCGAGCCTGTTTGCGCAGCCCGCCTGCCGGAGACCCGCCGGAGCAGTCAAGTTGAGGCAGTTGAGAACGGTGACTAGCAGCAGCCGGAGGGAGGATACCGACATGGACAAGGTCGAAGACGACCAGACACAGAAAGTGAAGGACAAGTCAGTGTTTTGCCTGCCTAGTTCCTTGTCTTTCCTTTTCTCCTTTAAATGTCTGCTATAATCTCGACGTGTTGCATGTGTCGATATTGTGAAAGGGACGCGATGGCCCACTCATTCGGGGAGGGCTACTCGACGAGGAGCGACGAGGAAGGGTTCGGAGGGATCTATGGCCGCAACCAGGCCAGCGAGATCAAGCACAGGGACGAGATCCACGAGGACCACCCCATGTACGACAAGACCCAGGGGTGCGAAGTCAAGGAGAAGGAGAAGGCTCGCCACCAGACCATGGTCTGACTGTAGGTCCTGCCTTCGCCTCAACCCGGCTCTCTTCCGGCAGCTCCGAGCCGGTGATGTACAGAGCCCAATATGCAGCTGCTTCTCTGTATAAGCTTGGTGGGGTTTTAGTCATGCCCATGAACCCGCTTGGTTCTTCTTATGCACCCTAATACAGTTGTAATATTACCGAATGTTTTTGCCTAAGCCTGACTCAGTTGAATTACGTATTAAAAATGTTAAATGTCAACCGAGCTATGGATACGATGAGATAAGTGCTCGAAGAATCGGAAATTAGTGGTCCGAATCGATCCTACGTTCTGTAAGATCTGATAATATTAGCACGTGGTAAAATTTCAAGTACCCGAACGAAGATGGGTGGCTCGAGTCTGCATTACGTTAACTGTGCACCGATTTGTTGGTTGGTTTGAGAATGAGATGGTCCAATGGGTCTGTTAAGGTTTCCATTAGGCCTACACATCTGCATCAGAAAAAAAAAACACCCATTTCCACTGTCGAACGGTGTCAAGGCATGGTTCGTTCGAAATGGTTGCAGCAAATAATTGTCTTGTTTTTTTAACAAACTGGATTGTATAAGATCCTTCTACATAGGAGAAACTGGACGGTGGTTTTCTATCTTGATATGGGCGTGGCGGCGTGGCGGCATCCGATGCTGTCCCCAATGTCCGTTTCACTTCCAATCCAGTTGATGTAGATGTCCATATCGAATCCCAGGTTGGGTTCATCTTTGTGTTCATATTCGAGCCGAGCAATCTGTAATGAAGCCGCTCCTAGATCGGCTCTCAAAGTAGATGACGTGTATTGTATAAGAGTATAATGAATAAAAAAATTGGTACGGAACTGTACTTTTATCGGCACAGCTAAAGTTTCGATCGGTGCAACTCGGGTATCTAGAGTCGGGTAGAATAGTTCTGTCCAGATCATCAGTTAACACTATGCTCAACTTAAATGGTTATATCAAGTCTTGGGAAATTGTAAAATATTTATCGATCGTATAAGAATCCAGATCCATGTTCACTTCACCGACTAAATTCATATATATGAACGTCTTGAATTTAAATTTTCCTATGACCCTAGTAGTTTTCATGTACCTGAGTCGGTCGGAGTAAATTTTGTTCTTTTCCCGTTACAAAATCGAATTTAATACCTTTATTTAGGAAGAATTTAATACCTTTATTTAAGATTTGCACCAACGCATTTATGTTAAAGAAGTACGTGCACAACGCATTTATGTTAAAGAAGTACGTGTACATACTTTTTATTTAAACTAAAGAGTTTATAGGTTTAAACATGATTACACATAAATTAATTACTCTATATAACCAATATTCAAATTTTCTATAAAATGTAATTAGATCACAAATCGAAGATATCCCCTCTTATCTTCAACCCAATCTCAAGAGGTCTATCTCTATTATTTTAAACAAATTCAAAACAGTTTTGATCTCATTTCGAGTTTTAAAAATACTCTCAATCAAATTTATTTTATAGTTAGTCAAATTTAATTTTCATAATTTTAGTATAATTATCTATTTTATTAACTATTTTCATGCTTCTCTCAATTATTTCTCATGATTCTCTTAACTATATAATCTGTTTTCACTCTTTTAAAATTCTCCAATTCCTGATATATAATTTCCACAAAATTTTTTTTATTTACTTGAAACTCTCATAATTCTCCTATTTTACTTCATTTTTATTTAATTTAAATTACTCATTTTATAATAAAATATATTATTCACAATTATGTACCTAATACAGATCACCCTCTAGTTCCTCCCTATTCAAATTCTCTCTGAGCCAGCTAGTACCGTGCATGGTCGTGATAATTAATCATTAAAATAAAAAAAATTAATCATCTCCAATTTTTTTTTTAAAGGAGAAAAAACTATAGCGTCTGAGCCGGCCAATTTATCTTCGACCGCAGCACGGCATCGGCTCCTTCCTCGGCTCGGCATGTGAGCTCGTTCTCGGTCGACACTCGACAGGAGGAAAGATGGTGCACAGCGCTTACGATTCCTTCGAGCTCCTCACCGACTGCCCCACCAAGATCGAGACCATCGAGTCTTACGGCTCCAAGCTCCTCCTTGGCTGCTCCGACGGATCCCTCCGGATCTATGGCCCCGACTCCGCCTCCTCTCCCACCTCCGACAGGTCCCCTCCCTCCGATTTCCACGTCCCGGCCTTGGACCTCCGCAGGGCCCCCTACGTGCTGGAGAGGAACGTGGCTGGCTTCTCCAAGAAGCCCCTGGTCTCCATGGAGGTGCTGGATTCGAGAGAGCTGCTCCTTTCGCTCTCCGAGTCCATCGCCTTCCACAGGCTCCCCAATTTGGAGACCGTTGCCGTGCTCACGAAAGCTAAAGGCGCGAATGTGTACTCGTGGGATGATCGGAGAGGGTTCCTTTGTTTTGCGAGGCAGAAGAGGGTCTGTATCTTCAGACACGATGGTAAATTCCAACAATTTTGCAATGATTTGTTGCAAGCTTGATCCTTTTTGGGATGATTCAAACCCCGTATTGCTACATTTTGGAGCTAACATATGTAAACATCGATTGTTTATCATCTTGTTAATGGAATGTCCGAACTGAGCTGTGATTGAACTGAAGCTGTAGAGAAGTTCCCGAATTTCCCCCATTTAAAAAAAAAATCTATTAACTGAAAAGATATAATTATCTACATTTGATGATGCAGGAGGAAGAGGATTTGTGGAAGTGAAAGAATTTGGGATACCGGACGTGGTGAAGTCGATGTCATGGTGTGGTGAAAACATCTGTCTAGGGATCAGGAGGGAGTACATGATCATGAATTCCACAAATGGAGCACTGACTGAAGTATTTCCTTGTGGGAGGCTTGCTCCACCTCTAGTGATTTCACTTCCTACCAATGAACTTATTCTTGGGAAGGTACTTTCTCCTCGGCTGACTACACTGTTCATTATTGATGCAGTGACAAATTATTTTCAGTAGCTGATATATATGGATTTCTGTATATGATATCTGGACAGCCAATTCCTGGCGTGGTTCGTTAACATCTATTTGTTTTAATTGGCTTCTTGCTGTATTTAGGATAATATCGGAGTTTTCGTGGATCAAACAGGGAAGCTTCTTCCAGAAGGGAGGATCTGTTGGTCAGAGGCTCCCCAAGAAGTTGTCATCCAGAAACCATATGGGATTGGTCTGCTCCCAAGATACGTGGAGGTGTTGAAATCATTTTCAGAATCTAAGCAAAGACACTACATCAGTTATATGATACTTGTTTATTAGCCTCACTAGTGATTGAAATTTGTGTATATAATTTCAGATTCGATCTCTTCGAGTTCCTTATCCACTGATTCAGACTGTTGTTCTTCGGAATGCTCGTCATGTCATCCAAAGCAGCAGTGCAATAGTTGTTGCATTGGATAACTCTGTGTATGGACTCTTCCCCGTACCCCTCGGAGCACAGGTACTCAAGGCACATTAAGATTATACCTTTTGTTGCACAAAACTCCAGCGATTACATGTCTTCTCCTATCATATTTCTCCAGATACGCATATATCTTATGTCTAGATTGCAGACAGAAGAATTGTTTTTCTATTAATTTTTTGCCACAGATTGTGCAATTAACAGCCTCTGGCAATTTTGAGGAAGCTTTGGCATTGTGCAAGTTGCTTCCACCAGAAGATTCTAGTCTTCGAGCTGCAAAGGAAGGATCAATACACATGAGGTAACTTTGCTGTTTTATCTTGGTTAATATTGGTATAGTTGGGGCCTATTTAAATTATGGGACTGCATTTGAGAACTAGCCGTTTGAAGGTTATTACAATTTGAGGTCTACGGTTTTCCATGTGACAATTATAGCTCCAAAAAAGAAAAGGTTTTCCCTGTGACATTTTTACCATTTAACTAGTTGAAATGAACGTATATTACATGCTGTAACTGAACTTCTAAACCCTACATTAGCTCCTCTCCCATGTGCTTCTTCAGTTTTCCGAAAATTCTTGGCCTAGTACTCTGTTAGCTGGAAGATTTAGTTTAGTACTCTGCTGCATGAATCTAAGGTCATGTGGCCAAAGAACCTACAGGCTGAGCATCTTTGTGGTTTCTATATATTGATCTAATGATAGTCTCCCACTCGCCATCATCCTGCCAAACTCATCATAGGGTTCATTTTGTGGGTTAAGTTCAACTAATACCATAACAAACTTACCCTCTTCATCCAGGGAAGATAGAGACCCTGCCTGTGACCTGTTTAATAAACAAGTCCCTACAGTGAGATGAATGAAAACTCTCTTTTTGTAGGGTTATTAGCACGCAAAGGCTCTCTTGTGATGAAAATATGCATTAAACAGATTGTAATGGACATGTTAACAGATATGCGCACTATCTTTTTGAGAATGGAAGCTATGAGGAGGCAATGGAGCATTTCTTGGCATCCCAAGTGGATATAACCTATGTGCTTTCTCTTTATCCATCCATCGTTCTTCCCAAAACAGCTGTTATTCCAGAGCACGAGAAATTGATGGACATGTCTTGGGATGGTGCACACCTATCAAGAGGTTCATCTGGGCTGTCAGATGACATGGAATCACCCCCAACACATTTGCAAGAGTCTGAAGAGAATGCAGCACTTGAGTCAATTAAAATGAGCCACAACACTCTCATGGCTCTTATTAAGTTTCTTCAAAAGAAGAGGAACATCATAATTGAGAAAGCCGCGGCTGAGGGTACAGAAGAGGTTGTCTTGGATGCTGTGGGTGACAGTTTTGGTCCATATGACTCTAGTAGGTTTAAGAGATTAAATAAGGTATTCTTTGCATTTTAAATGAGAGAGAAGCCTGTCTTTTGGGCATGTCCATATAATGGACGGGCCAGTTAATTATTGGTTATCTCATGTCACTTCTTATTTCTTTGGTATCTCAGGGACGTGGGGGCACACCTATCAGCTCTGGAGCAAGGGATATGGCTGCAATACTTGATACTGCGCTGCTTCAGGCTCTTCTTCTCACTGGGCAATCGTCAGCTGCTTTGGAATTACTAAAAGGTCTTAACTATTGCGATGTGAAAATATGCGAAGAGATTCTTCAGAAAAGAAATCAATATGCTGCTCTCCTAGAGCTTTACAAGTGCAATTCGATGCACCGCGAAGCTCTTAAAATGCTACATCATTTAGTGGAAGAATCGAAATCTAATCAATCACAAGGTGACCTCACCAAAAAGTTTAAGCCCGAGTCAATAATTGAATATCTCAAGGTAATCTTTTCTTTTTCCGCTCCTTATTAAGTATGGAATGTTGATTTAGAATCATTCAGTTGTGAGATTTCATGATTAATTGAATATGTCTTGGTAATCTTTTCTTTTGCTGCACCTTATTAACTAATGAATGTTGATTTATAATCATTCGTAGAGAGATTTCAATTAAAAATTCTATATCCTGCATCTTGAAGATCCATTGAATTTGGTTGATGTCCTTTGCAGCCTCTCTGTGGGACTGACCCTATGCTTGTGCTGGAGTATGCAATGCTTGTTCTTGAAAGCTGCCCTACTCAAACCATTGAGCTCTTTTTGTCTGGAAATATTCCAGCGGACTTGGTCAACTCTTACTTGAAGCAGCATGCACCGAACATGCAGGCCACATACTTGGAACTCATGCTTGCAATGAATGAAAATGGGGTGTCTGGGAACCTTCAAAATGAAATGGTAAAGATCTTTTTCTTGAGAGGAACCATCAAAAGGCTCTATTATGATGGAGTTAATTTCTTTTTTCAATGCAGTACGACAGATAGTGCTCTAGTCAGCCCTTTTGTATTTAATTTTATTATTATACAAAATACTAGGTGCAAATCTATCTATCAGAGGTCCTAGATTGGTACGCAGATCAAAGCGCTCAGAAGAAATGGGATGAGAAAGCCTACACTCCGACAAGGAAGAAGTTGCTCTCTGCTTTAGAGAGTATCTCAGGTTACAGCCCTGAAGCTCTGTTGAAACGGCTCCCAGCAGATGCTTTATATGAAGAGCGAGCTATTTTGCTGGGGAAAATGAATCAACATGAGCTCGCCTTATCTCTATATGTTCACAAGGTACGTCTTACACTGTCATGTAGATATGTTGCACTTGTAGAATTATTAGCTGGTAAATTGCTACTCAGAATTGCACAGAGTGATTTATACTGGCTTGTAATGATGCCTTACGCTATCCATTTTCAGTGCAATTATGAAATTGGCAACGTTGCTGGCTATGTACCGCTCAACTAACAATATCTGATCAGTGCCTGATTCAATTATTGAGATACTTTACTTATTTAGCTTGTTAGCTAGTCCTCAGGAACGACATTTGGTGGAAGTGATATGCTTGTTTATCAGATCTCCTTCCTGTTTTCTAAATGATTACGCATAGACGACAATGCATATAGAGTGCTCTTGAAAGCTGCCTCTATGTGCCAGCCGACTTGTCTTATTTCCAAAAAATTGGATTGGACTTGAGAGAAACTTACAAATAACTGAAACACATATTTTGCATGGGCTCCGATAATTAATGACCTTATGCTCTGTTGTCGTCAAATCACCAGTTTTCCTAGGAGCTTATATTTGTTGGAAGGTAAACTAACAAGTGATATCAAGCATGGTTCCCTATCATATTTGGATGGAATCATGAATAGTATATTTGTAGGAGCTGGCAGAATGAATTAGCTAGACAAAGTTGTTTAATTAGCTGCCAGGATTTGTTAATTTCCTTTTGCAGATGGGAAAAAATTTGTCTTGTAATGTGGAGCATGGTTTTTGCTGCAATAATCTCTAAAGAGATCCTTCTCTTGTTTGTTTTTTCTTTATTTTCAGCTTCATGTGCCTGATCTGGCACTATCCTACTGTGACCGTGTTTATGAGAGCTCTCTGCACCAGCCTCCAGGAAAATCCTCGGGCAACATATATCTCACTCTTCTCCAAATTTATCTAAATCCAAGGAAGACGACAAAAAATTTTGAGAAAAGAATATCTAATCTGGTGTCATTTCCGAGCACCAGCACTATGGTCAGCTCAGGTAGTTCTGTCAAGGCAAAAGTGAGCCGTGCAGTCAAGAAAATCGCTGCAATAGAGGGTGCAGAGGATCTGAAGACGATTTCTAGTGCAACTGATAGCGGCAGAAGTGATGGTGATGCTGATGAGTTTGGTGAAGAAGGGGGTTCCAATATCATGCTGGATGAAGTCCTCGATCTGTTGAGCAAACGCTGGGATCGAATCAATGGAGCTCAGGCTCTAAGGCTCTTACCTAGAGAAACTAAACTTCAGGTACTCAGAGCCCGATCCCTGAATTCAATTATATAATCTCAGGGACTGTTTTGAGAAAAAGCTTTAACATGTGCGAATGAAATCAAATTCCAAACATGTAAAATAAGGTTCAACATGCAATAACATCTAAAAAATTAATGAAAGTCCATTTAAGGAAAGATCGTAACGAGGTGAAGTGTTTATTGTATGCATCCGAGATGAGATGTACGTATCAATTTGAATAATCTTCTAGTTTTATGACGTCGATGTTCTCATCCATTAAGTGTTCATACTGTAATTCTGTAATTCTGTTTCAATTTTTATGAAGGATATATTCTTTTCTCTTGTCCTGCAGAACTTGCTTCCCTTTCTTGGGCCGCTGGTTAGAAAGTCCAGTGAAGCTTACAGGAACTACTCTGTCATTAAGAGTTTGAGGCAGAGCGAGAACCTTCAGGTAAGTTCTAAGATTCTTCGAGCGATTGACCACTATTTTCTTATCAACTCTGTTTCCTTTCCTCATCATATTTCTCTGCTGATTAGATATTGTAGGGTCAGCTGAATTTATGCTTTCCTATTTCCCAATGACTTTCCCGCTGAGACATGTCCACTGCATCTACAGGTGAAAGATGAGCTCTACTCGCAGAGGAAAGCTGTGGTGAAGATCACGAGCGATAGTATGTGTTCACTCTGCCACAAGAAGATTGGCACGAGCGTCTTTGCAGTCTATCCGAATGGCAAGACACTCGTTCACTTCGTTTGCTTTAGGGACTCTCAAAGCATGAAGGCTGTGGCCAAAGGCTCAACTCTCCGGAAGCGTTAAACCTCTTCTCCTCTTAACGCTGCACATTCACCATGAAGATTAGCTCGCGAGGAAGGACTGGGTCCTCCTCATAAGCATCTTACAGTTTTTAAAGTTGGTGGCATTGCAGTTGGAGTCTCATGCTGCTTTTGAGGGGATTAAAAAGGAAGAACTGAACTGACAAAGCAGTTGTGGTGGTGATTCCGGCCGTCTCAGTCATATTCTGGCAAGTGAACATCTGCATTGTTTCATAATTGTTTTGGGTGCAAATTGGGTTTTCAGATTTTGGAGTGTGGAGCTTTCCTCATGCTCTCTGATGCTGTGATGGAGCTCTTGTTTCTTTTGGAGAAAACTGGATGATGAAGGGCAGTTCTTAAGATCAAGCCATGTTTGGTCATCTGCACATCAACTTGAACCTGGTGTCATGAGTTCGTGCTGTGCTTTGCTGTGCTCAAGTCATAGAGCTGCTCTGGTAGATGTATACATTGCGAAGAATGTCCTTTTCTTATCTGTAAATTACTCCGGAACCGATCGGACTTGCATCGAGTGTTTCACAAGCCATTGCAATGCTTCATGTACAACAAGTTCAGAAAAGAATGTTAAACCCTTGAGTTATTGTCGTGTCTTCATGTGTTATGCGAATGAATATTAATGACAGAAGATGAAGATTACTTGTTCGTCCCATGACTCCATTGCAAGAAAGTTCAGATGCGAAGCAAAAGAAGCCAGTGAAAAGCCTAGAGGTTGCCACTTCAGACGGCAAGCAACAACTCCGATCCGATCCTTGACACGAGGCAGGGCAGGGCTTATACGAATCGATCGCCTCAATGTTCGATCATCTTCCTTGCCTTCTCTATTGACGATTCTGTTGCTTGATACCTGAGCTCGAGGCCAAGAACTGTCTTTTCCAGTGTCTCGAAGGAACACTGCTGCAACAACTATCCGAGGATCGTGGTAGCCATGAAAAACTCTCAACCAAGTGCATAAAAAGGCTACTACAGAAAGCTTAGGCATCACATGAGATTTTGTAATATGTTCTGGATATATAAATATACATATACACACACACACTGATGAGTTTGTAAATAAAATTTGGTTACTTTTTATAGGAAAAAAACATTGATATTCTGTCCCTGAAATTGGTTTACTTTAATGATAGAGAAAAAGGAGAACCTCTGAGTGTGTCTGACTCAGTCAACTGGGGGGCCGAATAAGGACAAGAGAGGACCTCATCAATTTCTCCATGTACTTCCCACTCTCTCTACAGTGTGTGTACTGCTCAAACATCATCAAATGAGGAACAATTTCCAAATATGTGTCGGTTTCCAAAGTCGGGTTCCGGAACCTCTTAAGTAACATCTCGAACTCGAATTTTTTGAAATTGAGAACACATAATCGATAGTATCTCTGAACCCTTGAAGAACTGACAAGGTTCGAACATGAATTAAAGGAACTACAACAGTTCGGAGTACGAGGTTGTGCGCACCGAAAAAATAACTATTTTTTGTTAGCAATTCCAACTGGACGATCGATCTGTGACAGTATCACAGTCTCCGTGAAGTGCATTGAACCTTCAACATCAGCTCAGTTGTGGGTTTCAGTAAAACGAAAAAAAAAAACACAAATTAGATTTATTTTCTTTTCGGAAAAAAATTTGATGTGTTTCAGCCAAATAAATAAACAAATATACATATAAAAATGACCCTTCTCTCTCTCCCTCCCCATCTTTTTTTTTTCGATGCACATAACAGTTGTGTAAATTTAAAAAGTGATACGGGATAAGTTTCATTAATGAGAATCGAATGTAGAATCTCTTGATCCCAGATCGAGGGTTATGTCGCTGCACCGGATCTCCTTTCTCAGTCTCTCCATCTCTCAGTCTTCCTCTTCCCTCCCAGGTATGGTGGAACTTTAGTTCGAAACATGAACGGAATGATAAAAGAGGAAAGGAAAATCAACTGAAAACTCGCTGTGCTTTTGACTGTCTCGTATAGGGAACTTAAATCTCTATTGAATGTTCCCATCATATTTTTTGACGATTCAGTATTGAAAAACTCGACAGGTCTTCGGTTTATCGCTGGCTGGGATGGATGGATGGATTTGAGGGGGGCACGAGGGCAATGGCCTCCCTTGGAGCCGAGAAGAAAAAAAAAACCTTTGAATTTGTGTATAGTTTTATTTATGTTTTTGTTAAGTTGTCGAGTTTCGTCCCTGAATTCCATCATTTCCCACTTCATTGAGTTTTCACTCTGTTTGTCGGGTCCCGATTCATGGATCTAATTGTTGTACGAACTCTGCTTGTGCGATTAAATTAAATTATATAAACCGGTTCTACCTGATATGTCAATCCCCATTCGAGTGACAACTTAACTCTGATCTCGAGGTGTTTTCAATAACATTGTGAAGTACACATGAACGTGTGGAATCAGTCCCGATACAACGACGGATTGACTCTGAACCAGAGATACTTCTGATGGGAATGAATTCAAAAATTTTGTTAAGGGGTTGAAATCCTATGAAATAGTAATATGACTAATTCATGGATGAACTGCGATGATTAATTCAATAAAAATTGGACAAAATCAAGTGAATTAAATATAATAGTATCTCACCAATTTTCTCGAGTTCAGGGTTACAATCGTTCCTGCACCTCCTAAATTCATCCCCGTCATCTAATCTCCTTCTATGGCATGGGTTTACAAAAGGGTCAGCCCTACTAGAATATGATGTAAATAAGAGGAGAATCACATTAATTGTACAGAATTGAACACGGAATCTTATGGTTCTGGATTGAGGATAATGTCACTGCATCGAACCTCCAACCCGTGAAGTGCATATACATATATATATATATGTGTGTGTGCGTGTGTGTGTATTTAAGCATGTGTATGTAATGTGTAGAACTTTGACTCGTCGTCAGGAGGGAAAGCGAAGTAACGGAAAAGGAAGTGGGGCTTACATAACTGAAACTGAAAGGGAGAAAAGCTAAAGCGACCAATATTAATATTA
>JAOYND010000012.1:2950036-2960489 GCA_025802135.1 Lagerstroemia fauriei | reverse complement strand
GGGCGGAAATATTAATCATACATACATTTTTACAATGAAGAGACAAACTAGTATTCTTAAGGTTCCATGAAGTAATTATTTCTTAATTACAAATTATTTTTTCAACATCCTGAGCATTCTATTTTTTCGCTAAATATCTGAAGCAGGGCTCAACTTTTCAATATCAGAAAGCAAAGGAATTGGCCCCTCCTTGTCCTGAACGAGTTGCAGTAAGAGCCGCAAAGGAGGGCTCTTTGTGATTTCCATCCATCAAATTTGTCGGTATCGAACTCTGGGTTGGTTTCTCCACAGTGTCGCTAATTTTATTTGGGCTCTGAGTCAGAGGCTAATCCTCATGTTGGGTGTTTTATGGCTTCTGAAAACAACACACAGGGAATAATCAACATAGTAAAAATATTTGCAAGAGGAAATATTTCCATTGTATCTCGTCATGTGATTAGAAGACATGAGATATTGAGACCATAGATTGCCGTCAAAGCTAAACCGCTAAATTATGGTTGGAATATGGTCATTTTAACTTTAGGAAAATATGAAATTGATTAGTGCTTCATCTCATATTACCCTTTTTCTCAGTAAAACATCTTTGGGATTTTGAATAGACCTTTAGTTAAATTCCCAAGTTCAGAAAGAAAACCAATGGTAGCACAAGGTGGAAATTACTATTACATACCTTTATGGTGGCGTTTTGAAAGATGCGGCAGTTGTTTGGTAATTCAACCTTTCTTTCATCCGCGACCGACACCTCAGGCATTTTGGTGAAGATAAGTTCCTCCAACGATCTGAGATGTTTCAGACCGATATCTCCTTCAAATTTAAGCATGGCACAATCTCGAATTTCGAGTTCTTTAAGGTTACCCACACAGCCCTCCACCATAGTCAACTTTTCAAGTCTGGTGAGGCTCCAGAGCTTCAAAACCTTGAGGCTGGTGAATCCTTCTTTCGAGCATATCATTTTAGCACCTGTGTATGAATTGGCTAAGAGCCTCAATGTTCTTAGGTGCGGTACCTTCCCAAGGCTAGGCATCGGGTCATCCAACAATTCCGACATGGAAAGAGTGAGGACCCTGAGGCATGACGGCAACCGGTTTGCATCCAATTTTGGGAGCTTTATGAGCAGGTACAGGTTGAAGAGATGTTGATGCTCGTGCAAGTAGGTAAGATTGGGCAGCTGGGCACACAGCGCACTATCCTTTTTTATAATGCCCAACTTCAGTGAATGAAGATTGGTCAACTTGGAGATCCACTGAGTTATGCTGTCGGGCTTATCAGTCGACTGGTAGTAGATCTTAAGCTTTGTAAGTTTCGTTACAAATGCAACCAGGTCACTCACTAAACTTTCATTGATGTTGCCCACATATAGCCCGCTCAATGTTCGAAGGTTCTTTAAGAATCTTGAGCTACGCTTGAGGACTTTCGGGTCAACATGGAACCCATTTAAGTAGAGGTGCCGGAGGCAGCCAAACTTCCAAAGGGACTCCGCAAGGTTTTATGTTGGTTTTCTTAATGTCCAAGGTCTCCAATTCCCGGAGACAGCCAACACGGTCTGGGAGTGTATCCATGACTGTCGATCTCAAGTCGAGGTACTTCAAGAGCACTAACCTCCCAATGGTGTCGTGCAAGTAAGGTTTGTAAACACCTTCTAGGTCAAGTACCCTTAGGAGTCGGAAACTACTGTGCGAAGTCGCATTGCGGAGGAACGTACCTAGGTCCTTGGTGAGGATTCCCCTCCGGGTGTATAATGAAATAAAGGAACGCATGTGCTTGATGGGGTAAGAGTCAGACTGGTAGAAGCTCATGATGTTGGAGTGCTCTGCGAGCCAGCGGACTTTGAATTGCGGTCCTTTGAACTTGACGGGTTTCGTATGAGAGGAATCAGCATCTCTCTCTTTCTGGTTGTGGATATGTAGGAGGCCGACATCTACCGCTCGGGTGCAGAACATATCATACATTGATGTCACCACTTGGCAAGTCCGCGGGGTCCCGTCGGGCTTCCAACTCACCACTTCCAACTCTCCTAGGTCCTCGTGACTAGTCTCATCAGAGCCAGTGAGCAACCCCTCTCCGAGCCACAGCCGGAGTATCCTCCGCACAGGGATTGGCGTAGCTTTAGGAAAGAGTGTCAAGTAAAGAAAACATGGCTTCTCTTCCGGTGGCAAATTGTTGTAACTCAGAGTAAGTATATCGAGCAGGCTCACTTCCTCGATATGGGGCAGTTGCCTTTTGCGACTGGAGCCCAACAGTAGCCCGCCTAGTAGACCGATCGCGAGGGGCAGGCCATTACTCTTCTGGAAGATCTTGTCATGGATGTCTTCATCTTTGAAGTCCGGCATTTCTGGTTTCACCTTCTTCTGCAGCAGCAACTTGCTATCTTGGCTACTTAAGTTTTCGAGTTTTATAGGGCCTGGGAAATCCGTCGTTACATATGCTGTGTGTCTACTTCGGGTGGTGACAAGGATGCGACTTCCGTTGCGCCATTCAGGAAGGAACCTCATGAGGTTATACTAGGTATCATCGTTGCAGAAATCGTCTAGCACTACGAGGCAACTCTTATCACCGAGTTCCTCGACTAATGCTTGCTTCACCTCTTCCTCGTCCATGTGCTCACGGCTCTTTAACACCCTGGCAGGTACCTTGACCTGCTTCAGCACTTCATACGTTATGTCCTTGAGTGTAAGAGTGTCGGTGACATGAACCCAGGCTCTATCCTTAAAATAGTTCCTGATTATGGAATCATTGAAAACCCTCCCGGCAAGGTACGTCTTGCCCGAGCCTTCATCTCCATAGATTGCTGTGCTGCTGAGTTCGTCTCCTTTTTTGAGGAGCCGCTTGATGACGATTTCATAATCTTTGCTCCTATAGTCCCCGATATAGGCCAGGTCTTCTCCTTCGGCATTGACTTTCTGCCAACGCAGATAGTTTTGTGGCTTCAAAATTGTTTCTTTCTCCCCGAACGTATTTGAAGGAACAGAAAGAAAGAGAGAGAAGAGAGAGCAGATTAGTACATATACATAGGTGATTGCTGGATGCAAGGGAAAATGGAGAAAAATGTATGCATAGAGGATTGAATTATTGTATGCATAATATATGGTACTGATGGATATTTGATAACCATACTGGTTGTAGGATTTCTCTTTGTAAACATAGAATTTTTTGAATATGTCATGACCCGAAAATTTTGTGTATAGCTTTCTGTAGTTGTATAGAAAATTGGTAAGGAAATTGCTAGTTATAGAGGAAAGTCTACTGGAATTTCTAGTTGATTGAGGTACTGGTCCTTCAGTAGCTTAGCTACCCCCTCGGTGAACCTCTCCATCTCCCTGCGGAACAACCATTTCCACCAAATGGTCATCACCACATCAGGGACAATCCTGATGGTCTGCTGCTCCTGTGGGACTATCCGGTGCATGAAAATGTCGATCTTCTCCTCAGCATTGTAGATGGCCTGGAGGAGTCAGCCCGTCCACTCGGAATCGCTTTACCCCCTGCATTCTTTCAGGAATCTGTAGACACGCCTGAGCTTCGGGATCACATTATCAAGCTGCTCCAAATCCATGCACAGGGACACCTCCCTAGTCAACCTGAGCTTCCTCAGCTTCTCTATCATGATCACCACTGCAGCATCCGCCACAACTTTGTTCGGCCTGCTCCCACTTTTCTCTTTAGTATTCTCCATAATATTTTTTTCGCAGAAAACCAAACTCTCTATCTTATCTCTCCCTCCTTTCTTTTCAAGTTGCAGGCTCTTGTTTGCTGCAAGGAATTCAAATCCTTTGGTGAGGTACTTATATAGTCCTCCCTCAACCACCACGGTTCGGTTCTTTCCTTGCGAGGATGGTCTCGAATGCGAAGTATTGCTACCAAACTTGCTTCTCATCATTATTCCTAACCTTACCTTTTTAACTCTCAAAAGCAAAAGGAGTGTATGGAAGCAATCAAATAAAAATGAGAGAGAGATTGATCCATGCCCTTTTTCATCTCTCAAGCAAAGTTAAGATCCATGCCATGGAAAATGTGATAGGGAGAACACCACCAGGATTGTCTGTTAAGCCTCAGCCTCAGCCTGGAGAAAGAGCAAAGAGAAGCAACTCATTAAATATTTCTACTTTGTTGTACGATCGAGGATGTTGCTTTGTTCTCCTACCACTATTATCAACTTATTTCGTGCTAGCAAAACTTACAACTTCTCAATCCAAAATTTAAACTTATTAAATTTTGGTTACGAGAAAACTCTGTAATGTGTGTGACCTATTGGGTTTCACACTAAATCGACAGCAAGTTCAATAATTGTATTCTAATTAATTTCATTAAACTCCTCAATAAGATAATTCGATTGACTCTTAATCAGATAGACCTACAAATCAAGATTAATGACTAGCAACGTATGATGACTACTAAATAGTGATGATTTTAATCTAGAGAATCGAATACCCGTCGGTGATTAGTTTCCATATCATTAAATCCTTCAGTTATACGGTGTCCCGAATAAATTAGGGTATAGAAGAAATGTCAAGCCCTCGATACTTATTCATTTGTTTTCAATTCTTAAATATGTGACTTAATTATGAAATATCGGAAACTCCTTTCCGATTTTCATACTATGATGATGACTATAGATTTCTTGAGTTAGTAATAAGTATAATACATAATAGAACATTCTCTCCCATCATTCGGAGCAACCGATTCCTTATTGCTTTATTTGGGGGCGGGGAGGAAGAATGGTCACTGCACCCGTTTCACATATACCCAATAGCGAAAGTTGGGCTCTTAGTGGGTGTTATGGATGCTCCGGGCGTAGGGAATTGTACTGCACAAAGAGCACTTTGTCCTCCGTTTCAGTGTGTATCACCCGGTATAGCAAAGCATCGGGCTATAATGCATAGGCTCTTTTCTTTATAATTTTTCTATAATGGATGAGTTCAATTGAGTCCCGTTGATTGCTCGAAAAAAAAAATGGATATTGGGCTCGACTAATACAACTTTAAGCTATACTAGATTTTTGAAAGATAAAAGTATTTATAATTAAGAATTTTTCTCATTTAAGGAATTTAAAATTTAAGACCTTATATAAAAAAAAAATAAGTATCAAAATTGTCTGAACCAATTTCTATTGGTTCTATTTTAGTTTTGTAGATGGTGATGGCCATGGCAATGGCAATTTATAGAAGTAAAACTACTCTTTTAGGCCATCACGTTCAGCTATTTTTAGTTTTAAGGCCACAATGTTTACTTTTATTAGGGCAAGGGCGTAAACCTTTCTTAAAGATTTAGAATTGAAAGACTTCTACATTATTCATTTTTTTTTCTATTTAGTCAAATATGATTTCATAAATTTTAAGATATAACTTTTTTTTAATTCTGTGAAAATTTGAAGCATAATGACAAGTTGCAGTGCGAGAGATGATATCTGTAATGTCCTGTGATGTCATACTGGTTGTTGAATAAGGAAATCTCGGATGCATATATAAAGTCCAACAATCTCAAAAGTACCAAAAACATCACTTTTGATGATGAGCTTGTGTTGTTATATGTGATATCAGAGTAGATTTTGGCATGCAATCATGGGAATGCAGGTAGATTTTAGCCTGTGGTTGATGAAATGAAACACACAACTTTGGTCCAATGAAGAAGATCTAATGAAAGATTTACGCGGATCAAACCCGTACGGGTAGGGCAAGAAAGCAATGACTCTAGCACAGAGAGCGATGACAGAGAGATGCAGAGACATCGTTGATTAGCCAGACTGACATGGTCTCAGTCGAGGCCACTGAGACTAGAGAGCAAGTCCCGCGGGCAACTTTTATCGGTCTCGATCGATGCCAGTGGTGAGGGGCATCAATGTGACAAATGTGTTTCTTATGTACCTACACTGAACCATCCTTCCTTCCTCCTGCCACAGTGTCGCCAAGTAGCCCCACATGATTGGGCATACGTTTACCACAGTGTCTCCCTCTTCTGTGCCTCGAGGGCCCCGTAGCTGTCCGTCACGGCGTGTAAGTGGCAGTTCTTTTACAGGGAGAGGCCGTTCCCAAACACGAAGTCCACCGAGTCCTCGAAGTAGTGCCAGCCCACGTGGTCGTACAGCGTGTCCTGTGCTCCGATGAACCGGCAGCCCTTGAAGGCCGCCTTGTCTGCCGAGATCGGGAGGGCCACCGACTGTTTCCTGAGTGCCCCGGAAGGCGGCAACGATGCGCTGTTCTGTTATGGAAGTGAGTACACGTCGAGATGTTCGCTCAGTAAATCTGCCGCGATAAAAACTTAATCTTTTGAATGTGGTATGATTATCGAACCAAAATCAGCAAGACCCGTGACAGGATCGGAAAATGCCGGTCGGTCCCGGCCAGACGACTTCATGACAGGATCTCACCTTGAAGGTAATGTTCTTGGCAATGAAGTGTGGAGAGTCGACAGCGAAGGCTGCAGATGCATACGTGCCCAGTGGTTTCCCATTCAGCCCTTTCCGGTCTGCAGCGTCGTCCCACTCGATGATCATCCTCTCTGCTCCGGCACCTTTCAGGGTAACGTAGGCCATTGTTGCCGGAATCTCGACCTTCTCCCTACACTGCCCAGCGCTCAAGTTTCATATCCCTCGAAACAGAACACAGAAATGTGCCTAGCACTTTACGCTGTTCAAGTGATTACCCGTAAGTCCCGGGCCCGACAGAGATGACAACCCGACAGTTGTTGACAGTCGGCATCGAACTTATGGCCTTCTCCACCGAGCTGAAGGCTCGGGATTTCTTCTTCTTGGACACTTTGAGGATTGAGCAGGGCTTGGACTTCTTCTTGCTGTTGCTCTTCGGCTTCTTTTTCGTTAGGGAATGCCTGAAAGAGCCCATCCGCCTCAGCCACTCGGTGTAGTCCTTCTCGATCGAGACTAAACCATTTGCGCCATTCGGTCTGAACGATGAAGAAGAGCTCGCGATTCCGAGCAGCAGAGCGAGCACGAGAATCCTCGTCAGCATTGCTGCAGGAGTGGCTCTGGCTGGTGAGGCAATGCCCATTGGCTGCTGTGTAACTTGTGCAGAAGAATGAGTAGAAGAAAGCAGGAGAGATGGAATTTATTCTGTGGCGTATGAGTGTTAAGTTTGCCTGCATTTTGACTTTGTGGATAATATCCAAAAGAGATTGGGATGAGAGATCACAGGAAATTCCAGAAGGGAATGGCTGTCCCATTTTTCCTCTGGACAGAAAATTCAAATATAATATCACGATAATATCACTTGATGTGCCCCGACTATAGGCCCACTCCCCCGCTTGTGATCGGCCCATGACTGCCCACGAAGAAGCCTGGCCCAATCTGCGAAGCCCTCTGACAAGAGGCGCTGGACCTGAAAGTCCACAGGGGCACCCATGCCTCTGGCCGCCCAGGCTCTGACAGCCCATGCCCTTACACCGGCCACTCCTCCTGCAACGACCATACCTCCGGGATCTCCTAATCCCGGAAATTAAGCTGACTGATTGTCATTTCTCATATGTATATATATAACTCATGTACTCAAGAACAAATGATATATGAAAATACAGACCCACTTTACACATCCCGATCATTGTCTCTTCGTTCTACATTTCCCGAACTCAACGTCACTTATCAATTTTAACTTATAAAATTTGCTTGCATTTGGTACGGTAGAGTAATTTGCCATATGGGATCTTACCGTGCTAGAGTCAAACCATGAAACTCATTATCATATATGGTTAGTTGTCTCTCCTGACATGAGCAAGTAAAGAAACACTTGGTTCGTGATCGGTTGTTGAGGGCGGGTTTTGTACGGCCC
The DNA here is from genome assembly GCA_025802135.1 of Lagerstroemia fauriei. Taxonomy (NCBI): domain Eukaryota; kingdom Viridiplantae; phylum Streptophyta; class Magnoliopsida; order Myrtales; family Lythraceae; genus Lagerstroemia; species Lagerstroemia fauriei. The sequence continues at coordinate 2,952,714 of JAOYND010000012.1, read as the reverse complement.
GCGCAACCATAATCTCATGTTGGAAAAATATAAAGAGAATCCTAGAAAAATAAGGCCAATGAATGCTACCACATGTCCGCTCAATTTTTTGAATTTAAATATGACCCTAATTCCTGTTGAGAATTGACTCAAACAAACAATGAACACAAAGGAAGGGAGAAGAGAAGTGACACACTATATACGTGGTTCGGGATAGCGAGGTACCGTGCATGCGTTCACAGGTAAAGGAGGAGTAACGATCTTCATTATGAACGTCAACAATGACAGAGTACAAGCAAACAAACCCGAAACTTAACTCTTAGAATACAAAAAGGAGCTATACACCTAAACACTTAATCCATACCGCGAGGGGAATGCTGACCTCGAGCTTGGGCCGCTAATTTCCCATTTCCAACAATACAAAAAATTTAATTAAATTCGAGTTTCACACCGAGTTACATCATAAAAATTCAAGATACATCTAATATTCTCTTGTATTTTTGGTGAAAATTTAACAATTCACCCTAACCTTCAAAACCATTTTTCTAGGCCGACCCTTAGATTAAATACAATAAATTAAGAGACACGAATGGCTTTTATATCATCATAGAATAGGAATAGTTGGAGAAAGTCTTATATGTAACGAGTATGCCATATAACAGTGCCACGTAATGTCACGAACCAATTAAATTAAACCATTTTTAAGGCTTATTTTTTTCCTCTTTTAAGTTTTATTAAAAAAATTTTAAAATAACTGAATCTTATTGACTCATGATGCCACGCCAGTACTGTCACGTATTATATCCGTTACATACAAGACTCTCTTGAATAGTTGAGATTTTTGTTTTGCCCTTTTTTTGACTTTCCTAATCTTCAGGTTCTTATCTTAATTAATCCTCTACAAAATTGGTGAATTTTTGTCCTTTTCTTTTTCGAATTTTCAGGTTGTGACCCTCTTTGTCTCATGCAGCTGTTGCACCATGACCTTTCGCTATATTGACCTTTGCAGTAGTGACTTTCAGACAACTTGTGTTGCTTTGCTCTCTCCTCATCTCTTCTGCACGAGGAATACCTACAGGACAAAACGTTCTACAACACAGGATATGACAAACGCCACATCACTATATTACCACGTCGGATCGTCAATGCATCATCGTATTCTCAGCACCCGTTCTCAGTTTATAAAATGATTTATATGTACCACGTGTCTGGTAACACGTTTTCAACAGCTAAACACGAGCCATACATTTCTCCTTTTATATTTGAACAAGGGTGGTAACGTATTATGATCCCAACCTCTTCTAAATAATATCTGTAGTCAATAAGCCACATGGACAAACGTCGAAAGCATTATCGCACTTTGAAAAAACAGAAAGAAATTTAATTATTATCATTGGATAGAGTTGGAATATAAGTTAGGTAACTGTGACCTGATAAGTCATAAACACTCGTTTATTCCATTGTATTCCATTCCACCAACCAGAAGAGAGCTAACCCTAAGGTAACAATGGCGAGAAATGCATATTTTCTCGACGGTGGAGCTGAGCTCAAGGGAATGCGCAACGGATTGTAGTTTGATGGGTAAGGACAATGGTGAAGTACGTGATTGTCCTTGTGTTCTTGCGTTCCTTTCCCCGGTCGGCCCATGTGATGTGAAGGAGAATAAAGGGCAAAAAGGGAATGGCCATGTCTTTAGGTGCTATTTGGTCCGGTGTAGAGTGTGATGTAATCTCGTATTACATTGCACTTTACCTCATATATTATAGCGTTTGGTTGTGTGAAATTTCCACCCGACCCACAAGAGATTAGGGCTATGTCCATCACAAAAGTTCAAATTGATAGGATGGTGGTACTCACTCTCTTATAAACCAGGTTTCTTTTCATTACTTGTCCGAGGTGAGATTCATTTCTCAACAGGTTGTAAAGTTGATTATACTATACACATTTGGTTAAAGCATGCATCATTCTGTTGAGTTATCCCTCTGATTTGGAGGATGATTTGGGCTCGATCGATTCAGGTCGATTAATTTGGGCTTTAATTGTAGCCCATAAGTTATCTTCTTTGATGGTTTTTTAATCCACAAAGAAAAGGGCAACAATTAGGGTTGCTGTGGGACAACCAAAATACAGAGCGTTCAGCAGAGGAAGAATGACAGAAAACAGCAGGCGATCGAACTAAAATTGCAGCAGAAATTCGTTCAGTAAAACAAGGGAAAAACATGGCAGTTTTTTCGGGTGCGCAGCGCGAGATCAAACCTCTAATGGACGGGCAAACGAACTCCGATCGGGACAAAATTTTGACAGAAGGCTCATGACTGCTGGGGCTAAGTTATGAACGGTGGAGATCTGATTTGGAGGTCATAAAGTTCTGTTTTGGGTCAGGTCAGTAGAATAGTTTCTGCAGTGACGAATCGTGGTGATTCATGGGAGTGATTCTTGATTTGGTGATTGTTCTCTTAAAGAAAAAACTGTGTAATCTCTATTGATATAGTGGAAAGTTGATTTGGTCTGGTGCCATGGTTTTTCCCCACATCGGGGTTTCCACGTTAAATTTTTGGTGTCCAGTTTTGATTGTTGCTTTCATTATTTGTGAAATTTCCACCCAGTCCACAAGAGATTGGGCCCATCTCCATCCCAAAAGCTCAAGCTGATAGGATGACGGTACCCGCTCTCTTATAAACCAGGTTTCAACTCATCAA
>JAOYND010000012.1:2901303-2911718 GCA_025802135.1 Lagerstroemia fauriei | reverse complement strand
GTCAATCCAGTCTCCTCCTTCGACGGCTCCGACATAAAGGTACATATGAACAGTTCCCCCCTCGCGCGTGCTTCAGCGTCGCACGTGCCTCCTGTTTTCAGGATTCGGATTCCATGTCAGAGAATGGGCTCATCTGATTGGCTTGTGTGCTGCGGTCTTGTCAGAGCTGAAACTTTTGACTTCTCAAATTTTCACGGCTTTTCATGTCGGTCAACGACAGGGGATCGCTGACCACTTGAGTGCTTGATGTCGGCGGTATTGGGCTCCTTTTGGGCCTACCATTGGGCCAAAACGTGGCCCATCTTATTGCCTGACTTGGGAAGGATGAGCAAGATTCAAAGAATTTCCTTGGAATATTACACTCGAGAATCTTAAACGGTCCTACCTCAAAGCTATCAAATGTTGCAAGAAATTTCGCGATTATGGACTAAAGCATGTACCAACTTCGAGATAACTGTGCGCATAATTCGATATTTCTTAATGTTATGTAAGTTAAAATAATATCAAAACTTGGAGCTAGGGCTTTGGCATAGTTCTGGCTAAGAAGAGAGCAAGAGCATGGAACAATATGAATTGGTCGAGATGATTTCAATTCTCGAATGTGAATTTCATATACGAAGAAAATCCATGATTGTGTAAGTCTTATCCCTCTATAGGTCGATTCAGCCTAACATGAGTTAGTTAACACTTGTTGAAGATTAAATTCCATATCAAACAGTTAATAGATTAAGTTAAGAGATTAAAGCCTAGTTTTATAGGAGAGTAAGTGCCACCAACCTATTAGCTTAAACTTTTGTGTTAGATATGTAACCAGCCTCTTATAGGTCCAAGTGGATATATTACATGGTATCGGGCAATTTATCGAGTTGACTCACACCTTGTCAGGCTCGAGCATTTAGGAATAGATCCATATTGGAGAGTCAAGAGATTAGAATCTGATCTATAGGAGAGTGGGTACCACTGATCTATTATTAGTTTAAGGTTTTGGGTTGGATATTTTATTGGCATGAGTGGATATATTACACGATATCATATCAGATTACCATTTGGGCTCACACCTTGCCAGACCCAAGTATTTTGGAATAAATCCCATATCGAAGAGACAAAAGATTGAAATATGATTTATAAAAAAAATGGATACTATAAATCTATTAGCTTAAACCTTTTAATTGGATATGACCACAACCTCTTATAAGCTCAGGTGGATATATTACATATTGAATTCTGAAATATAAGAAAAAAGAGTTTCCATGGAATATAAAATTTAGGCTTTCAAGTAGATATGAGTCCAATTTTTTACATGGCAGAACCGGCTTCTGCTGCTTCACCCAAGAAAAATCGAGTCTAAGATGTAAGCTTCTGCTACTCCCCTTCTTGATCTATTTGGAGATCGAGTTGTTTTATATAATGTCTATGCGTTTCCATCAAACTCTTTATCGTAGCAGCGGTGGGACCGTCTTCTTTGCGGAGCCGAATGTTAGAAGCCATGCACGACTATTACAAGGAAAAGATGGATTTGTTCTCAGAATCTCGGGAATCTTGGGCAACAACTGTCTTGTGGCTGGAGCCCCACCTCCTTGAAAAAGTCGTCCTGTCTCTAATTCTTAAAGAAAGTGTTGTGATTCTTAATTTTTAGATTTTGATTTCTTAGAAATTAATTAGGGAAGAACAAATAGGGGGCAACGCGCACAAACTCCAAACATTGGTTGGCATGAAATTCGTGGCATTCTTTCTAGATCATTTTTTATAGTGTATGCATTTTATTTTTAAATTTAAATATATATTTTTTGGGTTGAAATTGGATATTATAATATTAGGTTGAAAAGTGAAAACTATATATTAATGTCTAGAATGTAATATTTTATAATTATTATCATCATCATTCTAAAAACTCGGTTGAGCCCATTAAACTCCGGTTGGACCTATAAACCCGTGAACTCATACATTATCCGGTTTCCGGTCGGATCCGATTTTGAAAACTATGATTTTAATTATAAAAATCTTTTCATTAACTGTTTAGATTCTCTCTTCTTACCCCAAATCTACAATTTTAGTTGTAAAAATCTTTCACATTTTTTAAATGAATAATTAGAAATTGTAAACTTGAAAAAGGTAAAATTAACACTCATCTCACCAGTCTTGACAGCGAGGGTCGCTTCGTCAGAGGGCTTTTGCATCTGACCCTGACCAAAAGGCCCTCCGTAAAAGGTTTGTCAATAAAACTTTTTAAAATATTCTAGGATGGAATGTGATCACGACAAAATATTCTAAAATGTTATTAACTTCCGCATCAAGGATATAAACAATGAAGTGAGGAGAAGCACCAGAAACAAGTATAATATAACAAGATCGTTCCATAAGTTGAACCCGTTTAGTCATCTTCCAGTTCTGGTACTCATCTTCATTGTTCAAGACCCTAGAAGATTTTCATGAGTCTTGTTTCGGAAGACGAGGTAGGAGCTCGAGCTCTCTCTCTCTCTCTGGATTCGCTCTGTTCTGCAATCCTTGAGTTTTACTTTTAAATTGCTTGTTTCCGGACCAATTCTGTTATTTAGGTTTGATTGAGAGCTTGAATGATTGTTGGTTTTTTGTTGAGCTGAAATTAGGGTTTAAGATTTTTCTATTTTCAATTGTTCATTAATTAAGGGATATTTTACTGGGATTGTTACACCTATTTTCTCTATGCTATTCTATGCTTTATATTCGAAAAGGGATGATTGGAGAGGAATGGAAAATAAAAGAGGTTGAGAGCTATTATTTGTATTTAATCGTGCATGAATAGATATCTCAATAATTTTTATTGAGATAATTCATATCGTGAGTAGCACGGAGAAACATTTTGTAGACCATAATTTAATTTTTTTTAATGACATAAGCTCATAATTTTATCAGAATCATCCACAATAAGTCCTTAATAATCGATAATTGATATTCGAGTTGATCTTCCTCTATAAATATATATTTTGCAGTTCTTAAATCTAAAAAGAGAAAAATCTGTCTGATTCTTGGAGAACATCAGTCGATCATGATGACCAAGTGAACTCCACTTTTTTGCATCCACCATGTCACTCATCTCACTGGCCTTGATAGCGAGGGTCGCGTCATCAGAGGGCCTTTGCACCTCTCCCTGACCAAAGGGGCCTCCGTAAAAGGTTTGTCAATACAAAATTTTAAAATATTCAAGGATGGAATGTGATTGGGACAAAATATTCTAAAATGTTATTGCTTTCTACAGCAAAATACATACAGAGAACGAAGTGAGGATAAGCACCGGAAATGAATATCATATAGCAAGATCATTCGAAGCCTAAAGCTTCGAATCAATGAATCAATTGATTTTTGTGGACCTCCAGATTTGAAGCAACAATATTATTATTATTTCTTTTTACAACCTGAGCATCTTGACTCATAGCTTTTCAGTATTAGAGAGCAAAGGGATTGGCCCCTCCCGATCCTGTCCGAGTTGCAGAGAGAACCATAAGGGGTGGATCCCTGTGGTCTCCATTCATTTGAGTTGTTGGTATCAATCTTGGCAGCGGTTCCTCAGTATATCTTATTTTATGTCGGCTCTGAGTCGGGGGCAGATCCTCAGTGTAACGGCCATTTTCTGGCTTCATCTTGGCTGAACCAGTTACCGTTCACTCGAGTCCACTCCCTCCTCCTCCAACTACCCGCTTCCTTGTGGCAAGTGTTGGGAATCGTGGTGTAAGTAGAAGATTAATTTTCAAAAATTTATTTCAAATCCCAACGGTCAGTTTGAGGAAATTTAGAATTATAATTAACGAGGGTTTTTAGAATACCTACAAGTACTCTGACTCGGTCCTTGTGTTGTCATCCTCGGGTTGATACAGTTTTGACGCCGCCCACACAAATAGTTTTTCCGGATCACGAATCTTCTGGGAACGACTCTTTGACTAGACGCACACGTATACGCTCTCCATAATATTCACACTATGCCTTCCCGTAGAAAATCGAAAAACTTTTTCTCCAACCGTCACAAAAAAAATCGTGATATTTTCCTCAGTTCTTATTTGGGCACTCGGGCACAAACAGAGAAAAACTATTTTTTCTCTATTGACACACGACAATTTTCACCGAAGGTAAATTTTTCTCTCAAAAAATTAAAGAGAACCATCAAATTGGTCCTCAAATTTGTAGTAAGCCATCAATTTGATCCTCATTGTTTACTTCCGTCCATCAATTTGGTCCAGACGTTATAACGCCGTTTCCGGATGCTGATATGGACGGTGGCTGCCATGTCAGCGAGCTCGCATGCCACGTGGTAATTAATAAGTGGATAAAATTATTTTTATTTTTTAATTGCAGACATTCAAAACTCGCCACATGGCATATGGACCCGCTGACGTGGCAGCAACTGTCCACGTCAGCATCTAGAAACGGAGTTATAACGCCCGGACCAAATTGACAGACGGAAGTGAACTTTGAGGACCAAATTGATTGTTCATTGAAACTTTGAGGACCAATTTGATGGTTTACTCTTTTGGTTTTCAAATTATGTAAACTATCAAATTGGTCCTCAAAATTTCAACGAACCGTCAATTTGGTCCTCAAAGTTCACTTCCATCTGGTAGTTTGGTCCATGCGTTATAACTCCGTTTCCAGATGCTGACGTGGATAGTTGCTGCCACGTCAGCGAGTCCACATGCCACGTGGCGAGTTATGAATGGTTGCAATTTAAAAATAAAACTAATTTTATCCACTTATTGATTGCAACGTGGCATGCGGGACCGCTGACGTGGCAACCACCATCCACGTCAGCATCCGGAAACAGCGTTATAACGCCTGGACCAAATTGATGGACGGAAGTAAACAGTAAGGACCAAATTGATGGCTTTCAAACTTTGAGGACCAAACCGATGGTTCGTTGAAACTTTGAGGACCAATTTGATGGTTTACTCAAAATTAAATGACCACCTCATTCATTCTTAATCTTCTTTCTTTATTTTATCCAAAGTATTCTTGTACATGTGTAACCGAGAATATTTAATGATCAGACTTCCATAAGTCTAATGAAATATTTTATCTTCATAATAACCTTATCCAATAAGGCATATGTCCGTTATGAGCTTATTTCGTGCTAGCAAAACTTACAGCTGCCCGATCCAAAATTTAAACTTATTGAATTTTGGTTACAAGAAAACCATGTATTGTGTGACCCCCATTGGGTTCCACACTAAATCGGCAGCGGATCCAATAATTATATTCTAATAATCTCATTAAACTCCTCAACAAGATAATTCGATTAACTCCTAATTAGAGAGATTACAAATTAAGATTGACGTCTAAAAATGTATCATGACAACTCGAATAGTGAGGATTGCAATCTAGGGAATCGAATATCCTTTGATGATTAGTTTCCATATAATTAAATCCTTTTGTTATATAATGTCTAAAATAAACTAGGTTATAGATAAAATGTCAACCCCCAATACTTATTCGGATGTTTTCAATTCTTAAGTATTTGACTCAATTATGAAACATCGAAAATTCCTTTCTGATTTTCATAATACTATGACTAGAAATTTCTTGAGTTAGTACTGAGTGTAATACATAGAACATTTTCTCCCACCATTCGGCGCAATCAATTATTTATTGATTACTCACCTACCTCCATAAAAGTCTCATTGGGTGCATAATGTCCTGTGCACATATCATATAACTATGCTAAGAAGTATATCAAAATCACAATTTAATAATTATAAGGTGTCATGATAACCTTGAGTTTTAGGATTACTTACACGTATTATCACGTGAGGATGATGCTATTCACATTTATTTGGCATCAAATTGGGTTGGGAAGGGAGAAGTGGGCACATGGAGATTGGACTGAATTGAAAGGATGCGATTATTGGTAAACTTGGCAATTTTTGACACGACATGGTAATCCGACACGACACGATACGGAGTAAGGTGGGTTTGGGTCAAGTCTATTCAGACACGAACCCGTTTAGACACGAACCTGTTCAGACACGATAAACAAACGTGTTTAAGTGGGTTGAACCCGTGAAACTCGATAATACAGGTTTAAACACATTTATTAAATATATCTCACTATTTTTATATAAATATCGTACACATATATAAAAATTTTATGATATGTAAAACATTACATATATTACATGTTTTATTATCGTTAAATATTATGTAATTAATTAATCTTACTTATTTATTATAGTAATTGCCTATACATATAATAAATGTGTCATATCTAGGTTATCGGAGTTTCTAACCCGAACACGTTTAGACAGAACACATTTAAACACGACATGATATAGTTTGCTAGGCCTAATTATTGGACAAAATATAGTATTTTTTGTAAAAAGTAAATTCCTCTTTTTCATTAAAAATTCAGTTTTTTTTGTGAAAAATTCTTTTTAGTTAGGTTGGCTTTGCTTTTTTGGACCAGTTTCATACTTGATGAGGGAGACGATTAGGGGGGAAGACAGAAGAGGTCGGGAAGAGAAAGAATGATCCCTGCACCCATTTCACATACACCCAATAGCGAAAGTTGGGCTCTTAGTGGGTGTTATGCATGCTCCGGGCGTAGGTCTATTTATTGGACAGAGAGCACTTTGTCCTCCCCCGTTTCCATGTGTATCACGCAGTATGGCAAAGCATTTGACTGTAATGCATGGGTTCAGTGCTTTATAATTTTTCTATAATGGATGAGTCCAATTGAGTCCCGTTGATTGCCGGGAAAGAAAAGGCAATGGGCTCGACGAATACAATTTTGAACATGCAGTATTCTCATATCACATCAACTTTGTAGCCATGGATGGATTCAAAAAACTGACTCAAGGGATCGAAACTAAATAAAGAGTTAAAAATTATTGGTTTCAAGGGGGTGAATCACCATAATCTAGCAAAAATATAGATAAAGTTGGTAAATTTTGTATAAGAATTTACAAGTTTTTTTAAGTTCGTCCCACGCACCCCCTAGATATATTCCTATTTGCAGTCAATATTACAATCCTTTTACCTACACCCACCAAATTTTACGATTAACTTTACATTATTTCAATAACTGTAATCTCAAATTCCAATTCATTTCCAAGAAAATTTTACCATGACTCTTGTGTTCCTCTTCCTCATGATGTACCTACCACGTTATTAGCAGGATGTTACGTACAAGCCTTGGGGTCCATGTCGTGAACCAACATTGTCTTCTACCAACAACCAAATACGTATTAGACAGAGAATCTTGAACCGGTATGTGAAATCTTGTGCGAGTAGGGGTAGTCAATTGTCCTCTGTCGGGCTGAATCCGATCCTTATTAACCAATCGTTAAACTCTGTCAGAGACTTTGAACATTTAGTTTAATGTGTCGCTTAAAGTGTACAATGCCAAAAAGCATGAATGAACCCCTAATAATCTGTACTTGAAGCTAAACTGACTAAGGCTTGCTAAACATATTTTGGAGACCGAGAGGCTCATGCATTAGATTGTTATTGGCATGAGATGTTCGGTATCGAATACAACTGAGTTCCTCGGATATTGATTGTCAGATAACACCTCGGCTCGTCACTTTGGTTTATAAACCGAGTTGTCGGCCTCAAATAAACCAGCAATGTACAGTCCCAATGCTATTTCACATAACATATGATCGTACCAGAAAAGCAATGGAAGAAAAACAATTTGAAGGAGAGGTGATAGCAAGAATCTGACAAACTGGTCAAAAGGAAATGAAAAGTTACCAATTTTCGAAGGGAAAATAAAATGGAAAATGAAATAAAAATTTCCCATAAAAGGGTAAAAAGAGTTTTCCGTTCAGTACATTCATGTTGTTGTTTGTCCACTATTAAAAGGCAATGTCTAGTTGCCGTGATAGTCTACTTGAACATGTCAGTGTCTGGATTGGCTGAAAGTCCTTCGAGATGTCTCTCGGTGTCTACATGGGGAGCCAGGTCCCTGGTACGAGTAAAGATGATAAAACGAACTTGTGGAAATTAATTAAATGGATAGATCAACTGGTACGTAATTATAACTGCAGCTGGTTTGTTTGAGTGAAGATGACTTATAATTTCTCTATAGTATTACGGTGTTGGGAAAAATCTTTTATTGACCAGTTGAAAATCAGTTTGCAAGTGTGAGCTGGTGGAGTATTCATGGATGGGGTTTAATGAATTTGTCAATTTTGAATAGCTGGAAAATCACTAGGTTTATCTCTTACTTTCTAATAGGATGGCATAACAGGAAAATTTTGTGACATGAATGATTGCATATTGTCAATAAAACGTTCATAAGCTTTCCAATATTTCTTGTGGGGTCAACTTTGGGTTTGAATGTCTACAAGAAACCGTATTCTAACTCAATCATCAATGCCTTTGTTGTGAAAACCTCAACTTTGTACATTTAGTTGATTAGACCAGGTTAGAATCGATGGTATCCTCAAGTCAGGAAATCTTCGTGAGGTGATTATTTTTAAGAATGAGAGAGAAAGGGAGGAAGAGAGAGAGATTAGGCCATTGCTTTGCTGTTGTTTTCCAAATATATATTAATCATATATATATATTTACAATGAAGAGACAAACTGGAATCGTATTCTTAAGGTTCCATGAAGTAATTATTTCTTAATCACAAATTATTTTTTCAACATCCTGAGCATTCGAACTCAGAGCCTTCTATTTTTTGCTGAATGTCTGAAGCAGGGCTCAGCTTTTCTATATCAGACAGCAAAGGGATTGGCTCCTCCTTGTCCTGTAAGAGTTGCAGCAAGAGCCACAGAGGATGGCTTGTTGTGATTGGCATTCATTTGAGTTGTCTGTGTCAAACTTGGGGCTTGCTTCTCCTCAGTGTGGCTAATTTTATTTGGACTTTAAGTCGTGGGCAAATCATCATGCTGGTTGTTTGATGGCTATTGAAAACAACACGACTAGGAATCAATATAGTATAAAAATTTGCAAGGAGAAATATTTGATAGACAGTGCCTAGATTGTAATGGATGCTTTAATCTTGCTTCTGTTGTATCTCATTATGTGATCAGAAGACATGAGATGTTGAAACCATACATTGCCGTCAAAGCTAAACTTGGCCCTAAAACCTCAGGTCTTTAAAGTCTAGTTGTAATATGGTCATTTTAACTTCAGGAAGATATGAAATTGATTAGTGTTTCATCTCATGTTACCTTTTTTCTCAAGAAAACTTCTTTAGGATTTTGAATAGACCTTTTTTACTTAGATTACCAAGTTCAGAAAGAAAACCAATGGTAGCACAAGGTGGAAAGTACTATTACATACCTTTATGGTGCCGCTTTCAAAGAAGAGGCAGTCCTTTGGTAATTTAACCTTTCTTGCATCCGCCACAGATGCCTCAGGCATTTTCGTGAGGATAAGTTCCTTCAACAATCTGAGACGTTCCAGACCGTTGTCACTTTCAAATTTAAGCTCAGCACAGCTTCTAATTTCGAGTTCTTTAAGGCTCTTCATACAGCCTTCCTTCACAGTCAACTCTTGGAGTTTGGGGAGGCTCCAGAGCTTCAAAACCTTGAGGCTAGGGAATCCTTCACAGTCAACCTTAGCACCTGTGTATGAATTGGCTAAGAGCCTCAAGGTTCTCAGGTGCGGTAACTTCCCGAGGCTGGGCATCGGGTCATCTGATAATTCCGACATGGATAGAGTGAAGACCCTGAGGCATAACGGCAGCTGGCTTGCATCCAGTTTCGGGAGCTTTCCGAGCAGGTACAGGTTGAAGAGATGATGATGTTCGGGCAAGTAGGTAAGGTTGGGCAGCTGGACAGAGTCCTTTTCTCTATTGCCTGACTTCTCTTTTTTTTTGCCAGATATATTGCCCGACTTCTCCTTTTCTTCGCTAGATATATTTCCCGACTTCTCCTTTTTTTCGCCAGATATAATGCCCAACTTCAATGAATGAAGATTGGTCAACTTGGAGATCCATCGAGTTATGCTATCGGGCTTCTCAGTCGACTTGTAATAGATCTTAAGCTTTGTAAGGTTCGTTACAAATGCAACCAGATCACTCACTAAACTTTCACTAATGTCGCCCACGTATAGCCCGCTCAATGTTCGAAGCTTCTTTAAGAATATTGAGCTACGCCTGAGTATTTTCGAGTCAACATGGAACCCATTTAAGTAGAGGTGCCGCAGGCAGCTGGACTTCCAAATGGACTCTGCAAGGTTGGTTATGTTGGTGTTCTTAATGTCCAAGGTCTCTAATTCCGGGAGATAGCCTACACTGTTTGGGAGTGCATCCAGGACTGTCGATCTCAAGCCGAGGTGCTTTAAGAGCACTAACCTCCCAATGGTATCATGCAAGTAAGGTTTGTAAACACCTTCTAGGTCGAGTACCCTCAGGAGGCAGAAACTACTGTGCGAAGTCACAGTGCGGAGGAACGTACCTAGGTCCTTGGTGAGGATTCCCTTCCGGGTGTAGAAGG
>JAOYND010000012.1:1254948-1274803 GCA_025802135.1 Lagerstroemia fauriei | reverse complement strand
AAAATATATATTGGCACGTCCCATCCACAGGTTCTCTATTTACTGTCTGTTTATATCGTGTGGCTCTTATTTTCCCTGTGGCCTTTGCGATCTGCCAATCTCTGCAAAGACAAAGAGTGTAAGGAATAGTCAGTACCTTTCTCTGTCCGAAACCAATAGATCTTAGTTTTGATTATTCTTATTAGTAAGCTTCCAATATTCATTTATTCCCTTCTTCTTCATATTCTTTTCCAAACTCATAGATATTACTTGAAATTTAACGAAAAAAATCCGAAAAATGACACTAAAAGTCTTATATATTTATTATTTTTTGCAATTGCGTCATATAAATTTAAAAATGACTAATTCAGTCCTATAAGATCAATTCCGTTACACTTTCAGTCCAAATCGTCACTGTTCCGTTAACAGAACTGTTAACGGCGTGAAGTCCACGTCAGCAAAATAATGACAATTTGAACTGTTAACAGAACTTATCTTATAGGACTGAATTAACAATTTTCAAATTTATATGACTCAATTTGTCAAAAAATAATAAACATATAGGACTTCTGCTATAATTATCCCAAAAAAATATGATAAACTTAAGAAAAGAATTACTGTGAACTGATATCATGGTAAGTATTTATCAGTGAATTTATAGAAGTTTGACATTTATCTACCTAAAAGTAGAAGTTGATTGATATAATTTTTCTCATGTTTAAAGGTTTTCTTAACAGTAAAGTATCAGATACAAAATTTATGAATGAAAAAAATTAACAACTAATAGAATTTTACTTTGTAATAGATTGTCTTTGGTCCAACCAGTAAATTGGATTTTTTTAATACCATAGGCTGCAATAGTAAAAAGAAAAAGTAATTATGCTGCTCATTATTCTTTGACTATTAAATGAATATTCATGATTGTTAGAATATTCACAATGGTTACATGAACCAACATCTGTTTATCATTCAATACAAAAGATTTCAAGTTGGACATTGACCTCTATGTATAAGAGAGTAAAAAAAAGAATTAATATAGAGACGTCGGCTAATGAAAAACGACCATGTGTCACCTAGGTTGCGATAAGAAGATTTTCGTCTTAAGTGATTATTTCTGGATTGGAAAAATAATTTTGTATCGACTGCATTTTATTCCTTATCAATATTGATGAATGGAGAACCATTCTGTCGTAGCCGGGTAGTACAACATATGACACCTTTGTCGCATTAATGACAATACTAACAGGTGCTGCGATCTGTCTGGAAGAGCATGCAAAAACCATTCAGCTATACAGTGTGTACATTTGGAACTTGTATGTGTATCATTTATGTGTCGGCAATGATTCCCGAGTTATCGAGCGAACTCACATCTCATCCGTCTCGAATGTAAAACTTATGACCACGGTAAAAAGAAATCTGAGTTTGGAAGATGAGATCTATCTAGTGGTCAGTTGTCCTGTTTTGATTTGTATTTTGCTGCCACTGATTAATGATTAACTTCTGTGCAGGTACGTGAACACGGATGGCTATGAAGGTGGATTCGAATCCTCGGACGTGGAGCAGCTCATCTCCGGCATAGAATCCGACTACACTGCCTGGTCGTCGAGTTTTCCCTCCCTCGTCGTGGACCCTAACCACCCGGCATCCGTTGATAAATTCCGCAGGTGCCTCCTCCGTATGCGTCCCGAGACCGCTCTCCACCTCGCCAAGACCGTGTTCTACTCCGACCAGAGGGACGTCCTCGGTGACGTGCCCGTCCCGTGCCACATCGTACATGCCACGAACGACATCGTGGTCCCGAACTCGGTTGCGCTTTACATGCAGAGACGGATCGGTGCTGGTAAATCAACTGTGGAGATGATGGGTGTCGACGGGCACTTCCCGCAGATGACTGCACCCGGGCAGCTCATTGGTGTGCTCGCCGGTCTGCTCGGGGCCTCCACGGTGGCCGTCGGGCCCATCGGAACCGGCACCAGATGCGCGGTTGAACTGTAAAATGTCGTTTGTTTTTGTCCTTTTCCCTTTCTGTTAGTCAAATTTACACGAGTGATGTTATATAATGCGTCGTCGTATGAAGGAGTTAGTAGCTGGTCCTAGCTTTTCCTACGCTTCCTCTCGTGTACAATAGGAGAAGACGTGTGTTCGTGTGAAATCGGTGGAATGTCGATCGATTCGGTTTATCCAATAAATTCTTTTTGGGAGTTTGTGCATTGTGTGCTCGGCTTCAATTGACTGCCAATTCGAAAGTTCTTTTTGGGTTCTGGACTTGAAATAAAGGCCCATGGGCCTCTAATTAAATTTTTAAGGCCCAGATTGAGCGTTCCCGGCCCAGTTCTTGGTGGGGGTGGTGGGAAGATTCCGTCAAGGACGCCTTCCACCGGGACGGCCTCGCTGTCAGAGCACTGCTAATAGATGGAAATTAAATTATGAAACTGATGATTTTTAAAATATTGATAATATATACACTTGTTTTACTACAAAAGAATTCACTAACCCATATAAATTGATAGAGTTGGTTCAATGTCATCTTGCCATCGAGCAATATCTTATTTAAACATTATAAATGAAAAAATTTACAATTATGAGTAGTTGAGTAACGAGTTCGAATTTTATAAATAAATAAATTCATATGTTTGAATTTATATATTATAGTATAGAAAGTATAAAGAATTGCATGGATTTTTCATTGTTTTTTTCCAGTAGTTTATTTTTTATTTTACATTTTTATCTTCGGCCGGGGTGGATTTTAAATTGTCGAGAGAGGTGAGACTTTTTATCAAAATATAATTAAAAAAATACAAAATTTTGCTGGTCCGACCAATGGGCCAACAGATGTGTTGTCGGACTGGGAGCCGGTTCAGTTATGACAATCTAAAATCATAAAACCGGACGGAACGGTCCGACTTAAAGGGCAAAGGCTTATAATTTTACCGACGGATGAAGCTGACGCTTCTTCTCCGTCTCGTTGTACAGCGCCCAACGGAAAGCCTATCTTTGACGGTGAGGTTGATAATAAAGAAAAGGTTGATCACAGCAAAGCTCCCTCCCTCTCTCTGGGTGCGTGCTTGTGGGAATACACACAACCCAAATCCGATCTGCAGGTATACGATTGCGATCCTAATTGAGCCTCTGATCGTCCCTTTTCGTGGAGGAATCAGCTCTAGATCATCATCGTCTTAATCCATGGCGATCGGGCGAGCTAGCTAAGCTCGGCTGCGTGCGGAGCTGCGGAGGACCCGAAAATTTGAACTCTCCGCCTCCATCACCAGTGGCTAATCCTGTGAATAAGACATCAGACTGGGGGCGAATCAGTCGTCCCACTCTGAGGGCGGTGGGCTCTGGTTCTTTCTCCGCCCCAACAATGCCCCCAAGTACCAAACCCTAGCCTACCTCCCCCAGTTCGAGTCCGCCCAGACCCGTCCCGCCCCTAATCGCCGCCCCTCCATGGAGACCTCTACGTACTCCCCCAACCCCGCCCCGCTTGAGGAGCCCGAGTACCTCTCCCGCCACATGGTGGTCAAGCACTCGTGGCGTGGCAAGTACAAGCGGATCCTCTGCATTTCCAGCTCCGCTATCATCACCCTGGATCCCAACTCACTCGGCGTCACAAACTGTTATGATGTGGGGAACGACTTTGAGGGCGCGTCCCCTATTTTGAGCCGGGATGAGAACTCAACTGAGTTCAATTTGAGTGTGAGGACTGATGGCAAGGGGAAGTTTAAGGGGATAAAGTTCTCTTCGCGATACAGGGTGAGCATACTCACTGAGTTGCATCGCATCAGGTGGAACCGCCTCAACCCAGTTGCTGAGTTTCCAGTATTGCATTTGCGACGGAGGAATGCTGAGTGGGTTCCTTTTGTAAGTTCTCTTGACATTCTCGGTTATATGCCTGTTGTGTAGTGTTGTATTAGGTAAATGTCTTTTTTGCAAAATGTTTATGTGAGATGAGCTACTTCTGCTAAAAAAGGTTAGATTAGAGGTGTCAAAACTTGATTTTACAGTAGTAGTATTAATCGTCCCTACCATAGACTTCAAGACTTAGTATGCTCATGATTGTTATACTTCTGCCTATGCTGAAAATTAGAGCAGTACCCTGTCCACTGTTTGCAGTGAGGAAAGCTGATGGAAAAGTAGTTGTTGCTTGTATTTTGCTGATAAAACATGCAAAAGTTCTCTTCCAGATTCAGTGGCTTTTTGCTCGAATGCAATCTAGCAATTTGGATCAATCTCATAATTTCTCCAAGAATTTGAGCGGAATATTAGTTATATGAGGAGGGCCTATTTGGTAGGCAAAATAATTTCAGTAAATAAAATTTAAGAGGCATGATTTCATAGTAAATTGAAAAAAAAAATCGTCTTTTGGGATAAGTTGTTGTCTAAGGGTGAGATTTTGTTGTGAAATTCCTGGTGATTTGGATTCAGTATAAAGTGCTTAGATGGTAATTTACTTGGTGCAACTTCCTGTTTGTCCTTAGGACCAGCCAAGCACTGGATGGAATTCTTCCTAATAAAATCTTGACATTGTTTACTTAAATGGAGAATCTGCAATTTGATCCCATACTTTGAATTGCTAGTTCAACTTAGTAGCATATAATTTGGAAATACATTGAATTGCTTAATTCTTTTTGACAACTTTTCTTCTTGATGTGTGGTGTCAGGCGCAGCCACTTCTGCTGCCTCTGTTACATACTTATCCTCCTAAAAACTGAAAAGGGCGTTGTAATGTTTATGCAGAAATTAAAAGTGACCTATGTCGGGGTTGAGCTCATTGATTTGAAATCAGGAGATCTTCGCTGGTGCCTGGATTTTAGGGACATGGATTCACCAGCCATTGTTCTTCTTTCTGACACTTACGGTAAAAAAAGTGGTGGGCATGGTGGTTTTGTTCTCTGTCCGCTATATGGAAGGAAGTCCAAAGCTTTCCAAGCTGCTTCGGGGACCACAGATTCTGCTATTATCTCGAATTTGGTAGGAAGAGTCACTTATCTTTTATGTGGGCGTCGAAATAATTATATTTACTTTAACTAATCGCATTTAGCGGCTAGTCCTGTTAGCATTTTTTTTTTAATTTTCTCAATGATTGGCTAGTCAATTTTTTTTATTACTATTATTAAACTGATTTGGTCTTGCAATAAATTGTTCTTTTGTTTGGTGCAGACTAAAACTGCCAAATCCACAGTTGGTTTATCACTATCAGCGGACAGTTCTCAATCTTTCAGTGCAGCAGAGTATCTAAAGCAAAGAAGTAACTCCCCATGCCTTCCTCGCTATCTGTCTCTGCCCCTTCTGTTCCATTTATTTGGCTTCATGCCTGTTTGTTTGATTTTGAAAATGTGAATATAGATAAGGAGCCATTTGGAACTGAGCAAGCCCCATGCGGGGGATGGTTGGTTACAAGATTGCGGACTGCAGCACATGGAACTTTAAATCTTCCAGGGTGGACGTTCTCTGTCGGTCCGAGAGGCGGTATTGGGGAACTTGGTGACACTGTATCACGTCAACTCATCCTTACCAAGGTGTCTCTCATTGAAAGGCGTCCAGAGAACTATGAAGTAAGAAATGACCTTGTAAACATTTCAGATATTTTCTTTACTGTTCAAAATGGTAAAAGCAATTTAGATATCTGCTGTCACTGAGTTGCAAGAAGTCATCCCTTAAGGATCTCATCCCTTGCATATATCGAACATATGAAATATGAATCCCATATGCAGTAGTATTTGTAAGTCACAGATTATTGGGTTTGGTGTAGAGTGAACTACCGTTAAGGGATTTTTTTTGATAGAGAATAACAAGGAAGGAGATATCGCAGAAGATTCTTGTACCCAAAAAAATGAGGAAAGCCATATCTATTTTGTCTATCCGGCTGCAAATAAGTGACAGAATAGACAAACCCTTTTTTTCTTTTAATATCTCCGAGATAGTAAAATTCATTTTAAAATGGACCGCACCTAAAGTCGGGTCAAGTTTTGTGTTTTGCATGCTCTTAACAGAGCATGCTTGCTGTTATGTTGAGAATCATTCTTAGAGTTGTGCAGGCTGTTATCGTCCGGCCTTTAACTGCAGTGAGCGCTCTTGTTCGATTTGCTGAGGAGCCCCAGATTTTTGCTATTGAATTCAATGATGGATGCCCAACCCATGTGCGTATTCTCTCCTCGTGCAAGATTAGTGCTCCCCAGTTCCATGCATTTTTGCTAATAATTTTGGGTACTTTCCTTTAGGTCTACTCAAGCACATCCCGTGATAGCTTACTTGCAGCAATTCGTGATGTGTTACAAACAGAGGTTAGCAGATGCATTCTTACTCGAATGATTCCATTTACGTCTTAAGAGTGACTTACCTAATGAGGGAAGATCTGGAATGTTATTTTTCTTGGGGATACTGCAGGTTTGGGGTGGCTGGCTTGGTGAATGTTCTAGCCTTTCATTCTTCCATTTTCTTACTCAAGTTAATTTGTTGCAATAACTGATCTACATAATTATCCAGGGTCAATACCCCATTCCTGTCCTGCCAAGAATGACCATGCCTGGTCATCGTATCGATCCACCATGCGGAAGAGTTCAGATAGTACTCTTTGGTCAACATCCTGCTGTTTCCGATATCGAAAACGTGTCAATGCATCTAAAACACCTGGCAGCAGCTGCCAAAGATGCAGTTGCTGAAGGTGGTTCCATCCCTGGCTCAAGAGCAAAATTATGGCGCAGAATAAGGGAGTTCAATGCATGTGTGGCTTATAGTGGTGTTCCTCCGAGCACTGAGGTACCTGAAGTTACGCTTATGGCATTAATCACTATGCTTCCAGCTGCTCCAAACATTCCTCCCGAGTCCCCTCCTATGCCCCCTCCTTCTCCTAAGGCAGCTGCAACTATTATGGGATTTGTTGCTTGCTTGCGTCGGTTATTGGCATCGAGGAGTGCCACAACACATGTCATGGCTTTTCCTGCAGCAGTTGGGAGAATAATGGGTCTCCTTAGAAACGGGTCTGAGGGTATAGCTGCAGAAGCTGCAGGGCTTGTCGCGGTCCTTATTGGTGGTGGTCCAGGTGATCCGAATACAGTAACAGATTCCCAGGGAGAGCAGCGTGCAGCTATAATACGCAATAAATCCTATCTGTTTGCTAACTACGATTATGTCATCATTCTTGCCAATAGGCTCAAGCCTATGTCTGTATCTCCTCTACTTTCTATGACTGCGGTTGAGATCCTTGAAGCCATGATATGTGATCCTCATAGTGAGACAACTCAAGCCCCAGTCTTTGTTGAGTTTTTGCGTCAAGTAGCAGGTTTAAGGCGGCGTTTGTTCGCATTGTTTGGTCACCCAGCTGAGAGTGTAAGAGAAACTGTTGCTGTGATTATGAGGACAATTGCAGAGGAAGATGCGATAGCTGCAGAATCCATGCGTGATGCTGCTCTTCGTGATGGTGCCTTGCTGAGACATCTATTACATGCATTCTTTCTTCCTGCTGGGGAGCGCCGCGAGGTTAGTAGACAGCTCGTAGCTCTTTGGGCAGATTCTTACCAGCCAGCGCTAAATTTGTTGTCCAGAGTTCTACCTCCTGGGCTTGTTGCTTATTTGCATACAAGAACTGGAGGAGTTCCTACAGAAGAAACTTATCAAGAAGTATCACTCTCTAGCAGAAGACGCAGGCATCTACTTCAGCAGAGGAAAGGTCGCATGGAGAACAAATTCCATGAACGGACCATACCTTCAGTAAACAATTTTGAAGGTGCTGATAGGCTGAAGCAATCTGGTGTAAGTGCTCTTAGCTCTGAGCAAGCTGCTCACGCTGTTGAAAATCTGACTGGCAGTATGATTTCTACGGGGGTGCCTCAGAATGACCTTGCAGCATCTACTGCTTCAGTTGATTCTCAATCAGGGAACATGGCTGAGGCATCAGAGCCAGACATTTCAAATTCAAATGAATGCTATCCTAATCCCATGGGCAACTCCGAAAGCGGCCTTCCAGCTCCAGCACAGGTGGTTGTGGAGAACACACCAGTGGGTTCTGGTAGGTTACTTTGTAATTGGCCGGAGTTTTGGCGAGCCTTTAGTCTTGATCATAATCGTGCTGATTTAATATGGAATGAGCGCACGAGGCAAGAGTTGAGGGAGGCTTTGCAAGCAGAAGTTCACAAGTTAGACGTTGAGAAAGCGCGTACTGAAGATATTGTACCTGGAGGTGCAACTATTGAAGTACTGACAGGTCAAGAAAGTGTTCCACAGATCTCGTGGAACTACTCTGAATTTTCTGTTTGTTATAACAGCTTATCTAAGGAAGTCTGTGTAGGCCAGTATTATTTGCGACTGCTCCTTGATAGTGGCAGCAGTGGGAGGGCCCAAGATTTCCCCCTGAGGGACCCACTTGCTTTCTTTAGAGCACTCTACCATAGGTTTCTATGTGATGCCGATATAGGGCTCACGGTAGATGGTGCTGTACCTGATGAGTTGGGTGCATCTGATGATTGGTGTGACATGGGAAGATTGGATGGATTTGGGGGAGTTGGAGGCTCTTCAGTTAGAGAGCTTTGTGCGAGGGCAATGGCGATTGTATATGAGCAGCATTATAAAACAATAGGCCCTTTTGAGGGCACTGCTCATATTACGGTTCTCCTGGATAGGACTGATGATAGAGCTTTGAGGCACCGTCTACATCTTCTTTTGAAGGTACTTGATTAGATCCCTTCCTCTCATGGTGACAGCTGTTATACATTTCTCATTATAAAAATGGAGTGAAAAAACAGAAGGTAAAATCACTGTGCTGACATTGATGGAAATTGCGTCTTTGCTTTATTTTCATTATGCTTGCCAGTTGGTGATTATCTTGTTTCTTTCTAACCTCGGAGTGTTTATGCTTTTGGTTATTTATTGATGTGCAGGCTCTCATGAAAGTTCTATCAAATGTTGAAGCTTGTGTCTTGGTTGGTGGTTGCGTGTTAGCTGTAGATCTTTTGACAGTAGTTCATGAAGCGTCAGAGAGGACAGCTATCCCTCTACAGTCCAATTTGATAGCAGCTACAGCTTTTATGGAACCTCTCAAAGAATGGATGTTTATTGACAAAGATGGTGCACAAGTTGGACCTGTAGAAAAGGATGCTATAAGAAGGTTTTGGTCAAAGAAAGCTATTGATTGGACAACTAGGTGCTGGGCTTCTGGTATGCTTGATTGGAAGAGATTACGCGATATTCGTGAACTACGTTGGGCATTAGCTAATCGAGTTCCCGTTCTCACGCCTGCACAGGTAACATCTTGTATGCATATCGGAGTGATTGGCGATGATGTTTCTTACTCATTTGGTGTTAGTTTTGTATACTGACACCAAGATTAGTAACATTGTCTAATGCAACTAGCTTCTCTATCATGATTTGCAGGGATTCTTTAATCCTTTTTGGTGGACTGAACATCCTAATAATTTTTCATTTAAAATGTGCTTTTCCATGTGCTACATATATAGTCATAACAGATGGCTCCATTTCTTTGTCCAAATCTCAGCTCAAGTATTTTCTTCTAACCCTTTGAAGAACAAAGTTGCATGTATAGTATTGTTGTTTGACTCCACCAAGTAGCATCATTTATTTATCAATTGATGCTGTTATTTTTCATACACAGAGTTGCCTTTTTCCCCTGGTTGTTTCATTTTTGTTCAGCTTTTCTTTTGTTACATGTCTGGGTTTTTTTGCTTGATTTCGACAATGTTATAGCTATACTTAGGCACATCAGTCGATGTATAGGTCGGGGAGGCAGCAGTGTCCATTTTGCATAGCATGGTATCTGCTCATTCTGATATTGATGATGCTGGAGAGATAGTCACCCCAACTCCTCGAGTAAAACGGATCTTGTCAAGTCACCGCTGTCTTCCGCATATTGCTCAGGTATTTTATGACATCTTATACAATCAATTTATCATCTTATGGATTCTTCTTTTAACTGATTCATCAAAAGTAAGATTAGAAGTACATGTGAGTGTAGAAATAAGTCTCACTACTAAGGAGTAGATAAGAACCAGGGAATTTAGGAACCAGTTGATGTTTGCTGATATCACATCGAGATCTGATGTTTTAAAAATGTCATGCTCTGCTCTTTACTTTGGAACATGTATGACTGAAATGAGAAGGGAAAGGGATCATCTGGATCATAATGCCTTTTTTTTTTGGGTGTTATGATTTGATAACCATCAAAAGTCTGTGGTACGACTGTTGACTGTGTCAACTGATTGGAATTATCTTTACATAGTTTCATCAACGATTATATCATTTTCCCGTTCATTCTAATCATCACGTGTCTAATGTGTGTGTTGAATGGCTACGTCACTTGTTATGAACAGTTGCACCTGTCTGGAGCAGTGAACACAAGGTCCATCAGATTTGATCAATCTCGGTGGTTCTTGTGATATTTAAGCTCCAAGCATGCTCTAGAGCATTCTTTTATTGTTCACTGATAACTAATGCCATGCATAATATTGTTATCGTTTTTGCAAAATTTTAGGCTATGCTTTCTGGTGAACCGAGTATTGTTGAGAGTGCAGCAGCTCTGCTGAAGGCCGTTGTTACCAGAAACCCCAAAGCCATGATAAGACTTTACAGCACGGGCGCGTTTTATTTTGCACTTGCATATCCTGGGTCAAATCTTCTTTCAATTGCGCAACTATTCTCCGTAACTCATGTTCATCAGGCATTTCATGGAGGTGAAGAAGCTGCAGTTTCTTCTTCTTTGCCACTCGCAAAACGAAGCGTGCTTGGTGGGCTTCTTCCAGAATCATTGTTGTATGTATTAGAGCGCAGTGGATCTGTTGCATTTGCAGCAGCAATGGTTGCTGATTCTGATACTCCGGAAATTATATGGACCCACAAAATGCGAGCCGAAAATCTTATCCGCCAGGTAACATATATTTTAGAATTCGGATTGAGGTACTCCATACGGAACTGATCATGGTCCACCAGCCCATGGTTCTACGTAAGTTGGGGCTGGCTGCACAATGCTAAATGAAGACCCAAGTTAAGTTGTGTGGCATCTGCCTTACTCCATTGATCCGAGCAATCTGTGGGGCTAGAATAGTAGTCCGGAGTTTATCATTTGTATACTTGCACGTATCCAATTTATGAAAACATACTGACACTGGATAAGTTGTTTTTAATCAACTTTTTCTTTATCAATCTGCTCCAGGTTTCGCAGCACCTGGGTGATTTCCCTCAGAAACTGTCACAGCACTGCCATTCTTTGTATGACTATGCTCCTATGCCACCAGTGACTTATCCAGAGCTAAAAGATGAAATGTGGTGTCACCGATATTACCTTCGCAACTTATGCGATGAGATCAGATTCCCTAATTGGCCAATTGTTGAACACGTCGAATTCCTGCAGTCATTGCTTGTTATGTGGCGTGAAGAACTAACAAGAAGACCCATGGATCTCTCTGAAGAAGAAGCGTGCAAACTACTAGAGATCTCACTAGAAGATATATCAAGTGATAATAGGAAGCCTTCTTCTGATGCAAGTGAGGAAATCTCTAGCATTTCCAAGAGAGTTGAGAACATTGATGAAGAGAAGCTCAAGCGCCAATACAGGAAACTTGCAATGAAATACCATCCTGACAAAAATCCTGAAGGAAGGGAAAAGTTTCTTGCCGTGCAGAAAGCATACGAGCGTCTTCAGGTTGGTAACCACGTCTTGACAGTTTTTTACCATGTGGATGGGCAAATGATCATATATAAGATGGCCTCTTGTTATGATATTGAGAATTGAATTTTTTCTTTCTATCACATTGATAATACATGGTATTATATAGCAGATTACAAGGGGGGGAAAAATAGGAAACTAAATCTTCCTAATCGAAATCCCTCAATTAAAGGGATTTCAAATTAATGTCTATTCTATTTACAACTCATTTACACCTCAACACCTCTTCATAGTAGTATTATGAAGGTCAGATGCCTGCTGTATTGCTTTATTTGTTTTGCTCAGATCCGATTCATTCAGACAATGATTACACCATTATTTATATTTATTTTATCATTGTAGATGCCACATGTCATCTCTCCTGAGCACATTGTTGATCTGGATTGACATAATTTGCTCTTGGAATTACTTGAGAAGTGAAACAAAGGAAAGGCATTTTGTAATTTATTTTAACAAACACTACTTAACAGACGTGTGAATGTCTCAGGCCACCATGCAAGGACTGCAAGGTCCGCAGCCCTGGAGGTTGTTGCTCTTATTGAAAGGACAATGTATCCTGTATAGACGTTATGGGGATGTGCTTGAGCCATTTAAGTATGCAGGCTATCCTATGCTGCTCAATGCTGTTACTGTGGACCAAGATGACAACAATTTCCTGTCCTCAGACAGAGCTCCCCTTCTTGTTGCTGCTTCAGAGCTTCTGTGGCTAACGTAATACTTCTCATATGCCCATTTATTATCTCTGAATGATTGTCAGATGTCTAATTGGGTTTTCTAGTCTATGCCTCAGGGAACCTGATAGTGTGCATGTGTTATTCCATTTAACCAGCAAATTTTACTTGGAAGTTTTATGGACCAATATATTTGTGAGTCTTATTTGACTTAAACATGATGCCTCATCCCATTTTTCGGAACTTATGGCGAGCTGAACCAGACAGCTCTTGAAAGTGTTAAAACTTCTCTTTTCCTTGTCTACTCTTGCTGGTTGCAACTCCTCTTTTTTTCTAATGAAAGTTACAAATTAGCCGTTTTTTAAGGTGGGGAATGTACTTGAAGAATTAAGTCAATTAGTGATTCTGTACAGAGGAGGAGGAATCTGCTGCTTATTTTTGCAATTAAGTGCATGTAATGTAAAGTAGCACCATATTCTTTTAGTTTGTATTATTTTGAGCTTATATGGTTGATATTTGATCTTTTAGGTGTACATCATCTTCACTAAATGGTGAGGAGCTTGTTAGAGATGGTGGGATCCAGCTCCTTGCTAACCTCCTCTCGAGATGCATGTGTGTGGTGCAACCCACAACTCCATCCAATGAACCTGCCGCTATCATTGTTACTAATGTGATGCGGACATTTTCTGTCTTAAGTCAGTTTGAGAGCGCCAGAACTGAAATGCTCGAGTACTCTGGTTTGGTTGAGGATATAGTTCACTGCTCTGAGCTCGAGCTTGTACCTGGAGCTGTTGATGCTGCCCTTCAGACAATTGCCCATGTTTCTGTATCTTCTGAGCTGCAGAATGCATTGTTGAGGGCTGGTGTACTGTGGTATGTCAGCTTGTTCTTCGGTTCCTTTTTTTTTGGTTGTTAACAGTGTGCCATGGCCATAAGTTATTGCTATCTGCTTTCTCTGCTGATGCTCTTCCAGCTAACCAACAACCACACAGTTAAGGTCTTTGAGAGGAAAGTGATACATTACAAGTTGGATATTTATGGATGGGTCATGGCTTGAATAATGTGGAACCCACAGTAAAATGGTGCTATCTTGTGGTGTGCTTTTTAGTTATGAAAGAAGTCTGGATGTATTCTGGTAATTGTTATATAAAAGCTTGCACAGATTAGTTAAAAGCTGGAGCAAGTACATGTTGATGGATATGATCAACTCTCTCATATGCGAGTTAATTTTTGCCTTGTGTATTGTGTGACTTTCTGGTACCTGTGAGATATTTTGTTTACATTCAAAAAATCAAGGAGAGAGAATAGATAGAGAAATAAAGTAGAAACTGTGGACCGGTAAGGTTTCCTTTCTTCGAACTAACAGCTACTGAATTAGTGTGTGATGGAGATCTTCTAGATAGGAGAGATATTAGACATTTGAACTTGGTTTTTAATATGATAATTATGTAAACCTTCCTTGTTCTTGAAATTGATGTGTCTCTCCAATCAGTTAGTTCCTTTTGTTCATCTCATCTTTTGCCATCTTTACCACATGGTGTGACAATCTTTCATTTGCCTCTTCGATGCAAACGCTTAAGGCAATTAATCAATTTGCTTATACTTTGATTTTAAGTTGACACTTGGTGTATTGTTCCTATACACATTTCCTGTCTCTATACACATTTTGCTGATTGGTTGGATTCAGTCGGTGCCTAGTTCTGGGATTTGTTTCAATATTAAGAAATATAAGTGCCCATTGACCTCTGGTGCCAGTGCGTTTAATTTTTTACTCTCTTGATTTTCGAACCAATTATCCTGCAAATTTTTGTTCATTGATTAAATTTATGCTACATTTAATTGTAAATTGAAATGGCAAACATGCAGAGATATTAATATCTCACTCACTATCATTTTGTTTTTCCAATAAAATATTGATTTTGGTATTTTAGGTACCTATTACCACTGTTGCTTCAGTATGACTCGACTGCGGATGAATCTGAACCAAATGAATCACCTGGTGTTGGTGTTAGTGTTCAAATTGCTAAGAATCTGCATGCTCTTCGAGCAGCGCAGGCTCTGTCCAGGCTTAGCGGTTTGTGCACTGATGGGAGCTCAACTCCTTACAATCAGGACACAGCAGATGCCCTCAGAGCTTTGCTAACTCCCAAACTTTCCAGTTTTTTGAAGGATGATGTACCTAAAGATCTATTATCTCGTTTGAACACAAACTTGGAGTCTCCAGAGGTATAGAATGTTTTAAGTTTCTTGTTCAGACCTGCAAATGATTCAGAGCATGAATTTTTCAGATAACAGATTGTTGTGCCATCTCTCAGCAATAGTTTATTTTGAGTCCTTAATTAGTGAAAAGAAGTTTGAACTCCATAGAGCCTGTAGTGGATAATCTGCAGAATAGTTATTGCTGTCATGTTATTTTTCAATGCTGGGGATAATTGTATGCAAAATGATGTGTTTGGTGCTAGATTATTTGGAACTCCTCAACAAGAGCAGAGCTGTTGAAGTTTGTTGACCAGCAACGAGCAGCTCAAGGTCCAGATGGTTCATATGACTTGAAGGAGTCGCATGCATTTGCTTACAAGGCATTGTCGAAAGAACTCTATGTTGGACAAGTTTACTTGAGGGTCTATAATGATCAGCCTGATTTTGAGATCAGTGAACCGGAAGCTTTCTGTGTCGCTCTAATAGACTTTATATCCTATCTTGTGCGGAATGAGCCTGCTGCAGATTCAAATATCTCCAGCCAAGGCGATCATCCTGGCTCATCTCCTGAGGAACATGAGCTTGGAGGTGACAGGACTGATGAAGCAGTTGATTCTGAACCTGCAACTGAGACATCATCAGGTTCTGATGGACAAGTAATGGAAAAGGAGGAACTGCTTTTGGTAAAGAACCTTCGCTTTGGATTGACATCTCTTCAGGTAGGTTCTTTTTATAGGTTAATACCAAGTAATAATGTACTGTTTTAAATACCACTCAGAGAATCGATCTGATAATTGGTATTTGTTTCCTCCTAATTGCAGAACCTACTTAGAAACAATCCAAATGTGGCATCGATATTTTCAACTAAAGAGAAGCTTCTACCGATCTTTGACTGCTTTTCTGTACCTGCTGTGTCTGACACTGACATCCCTGTCATCTGCTTAAGTGTGCTGTCTCTTCTGACAGCCTATGCCCCTTGTTTGGAGGCTATGGTAGCAGATGGATCAAGTCTGCTGCTCCTATTGCAGATGCTCCACTCTGCTCCCAAATGTCGTGATGGAGTCCTCCATGTCCTATATGCATTGGCAAGCACACCCGAGCTTGCCTGGGCAGCCGCAAAACATGGTGGAGTGGTCTACATTCTCGAGCTTCTCCTACCTAGGCAAGGTAATAATAGTTTTCTCTTGAACTTCTGCTATTTTAAAACTAGGCATTGAAGAGACACTTGTGACATGCTTGATAAATACACGAGTTGCGACATATCCATTTGTGCTTGGTTGCTACTTTTGATTCTCATAATGAACATGAGAATTGATGTAAATGAAATTGAGCTGAAATTGCTTAGGTGATCATTAGCAAAGTGTGGTTGCTCAAATTTTAGAGAGATGGAGAAGGTATGAGGGAAGAGGGGAATGTGGAAGAAAGGAAGAGAAATATATGAAAAATGAACAGGAGAAAGTTGGCCTAAGATTGTCCAAAGATTCCTTGTTAACAGAATTTGTAAGAGGGCTGGTGAAGCTTAACTGTGTAGTTTTTGACAAGTGACAATTTGCGAAATGGAGTACCTGTCTTTAGTCATGTAGATGTAAAGATGTGCGTCACATTTTACCTTGTATTGATGATGTAATTGATCTTGTGCAGAAGAGATACCCTTGCAGCAAAGAGCAACAGCAGCCTCTCTGTTAGGAAAGCTTCTTGGGCAGCCAATGCATGGTCCTCGTGTCGCAATTACCTTGGGGAGGTTTCTTCCCGATGGTCTTGTCTCGATTATCAGGGATGGACCGGGTGAGGCTGTTGTGTCTGCCCTCGAGCAAACTACCGAGACACCAGAACTAGTGTGGACACCTGCCATGGCAACTTCTTTATCTGCACAGATTGCTACCATGGCATCGGAACTTTATAGAGAACAAGTGAAGGGCCGTGTTGTTGATTGGGATGTCCCGGAGCAGGCATCAGGTCAGCAGGAAATGAGAGATGAACCACAGGTGTGTAGCTTGATCTGTATTACCTGTACAATGTTTTAAGCCGCAGAGGACCTCCTGAGTTTTCCCTTAGATCTCAAAATCACCTGTTATGCATTTAATCAACTGGGGGAAAAAATGCTCAGTTGCATAATATAAGTAATTACTAGTTTACAGTTCCAAATTAACTAGTCAATTTTCTCTCTATCTGAAAACCCATTTATCAAATCTCGAATAAGATCCTCCAAAAATTGGAGGTTTTTTTTTCCCCTCCTGCTTGCAAGCTAAGATACAGTTGTTTACCACAGGTTGGTGGGATCTATGTAAGGCTGTTCCTGAAAGATCCAAAGTTCCCTCTCAGAAACCCGAAGAGATTCCTGGAAGGGCTACTGGATCAGTACCTATCAGCCATCGCTGCAACACACTATGACGCTCAAGTGGACCCCGAGCTTCCCTTGCTTTTATCAGCTGCCCTTGTTTCTCTACTGCGGGTCCACCCTGCACTTGCCGATCATGTAGGGTATCTTGGTTACGTGCCCAAGCTTGTTTCTGCTGTTGCCTATGAGGGAAGAAGAGAAGCGATGTCGTCAACGGAGGTCAATAATGGCCATCATGCAGACAGAGGACATGAGCCCGAGGATGGTTCAGGACAGCCAACTCAGACTCCTCGGGAGCGGGTGCGCCTCAGCTGCTTACGGGTTTTGCATCAGCTTGCAGCCAGTACAACTTGTGCCGAAGCTATGGCAGCAACCAGCGTTGGGACGCCTCAGGTATATCCATACATGCACATTGAAGTATTTGTATTGTGTCTTCGTATTTGTGCCACGTATTAGTTCATGCTCGCACGTTTACATATCTGATGTTCTTTTGATACATGAATTGTAAATGTGTTTTTTACTGTTACTTTATTGGATCCTCAACAAAGCTCAAAAGTAGTTGTGCTCAGAGATAGATGATGTCTTTTGTTTAATATTCAACAGTCTTTTTGGACTGTTATATAGTATGAGAATTGATGTAATTCTTTTAATCTTGAAGTCAGGAGTTGTTCTTTATTGAGATTTTATATTACTGGTTACTTTTTCCGGTGGATTTTATCTTTACTATTTTGGATCAAGATATACTTACCTAGGATACTTAAAAGAGGATAAATATTAACTGGCTTTATCTACAATCTTGCATTTTCAGGTTGTTCCACTTCTTATGAAAGCAATAGGTTGGCAGGGTGGAAGCATATTGGCCCTTGAGACGCTAAAACGTGTTGTTGTTGCTGGAAATCGAGCTAGGGATGCCCTAGTGGCTCAAGGACTCAAGTAAGTTATTAAACCTGCTATTCCCTGGCATTAAATCATTTACATGTGGACTTTCTGATTGAGCAAAAACTAAATGTTTGATATATGCAGAGTCGGTCTTGTTGAGGTGCTTCTTGGGCTTCTTGATTGGAGAGCTGGAGGAAGAAATGGACTCTGTGCTCAGATGAAGTGGAATGAATCTGAAGCATCTATAGGGAGGGTTCTCGCAATAGAGGTATTTTGTTACTTACCAGGGGCAAGGAAGAAAAAATGAAAAAGAAAGACCGAGAAGTTTATGAGCACTATTGCTATCCAAGTGCCTTAATCTGTGAGACTTACTCTTTCAGGTTTTGCACGCCTTCGCAACGGAAGGGGCCCATTGTACAAAAGTGCGTGATATACTGAATTCATCTGATGTAAGTGGATCCCACTGACTTCTGTTGCATATATTGTCCTCTTCGTCTTGTGTTAGGTTGAGCTAGTAACTGATGTATTAATCGTACACAATTGAATTGTTTTGGCTCCACCGATGCTATTGTGCTAGTTGTTACCATGATGGTCTCATTCTGAGGTCATCTGCACTCCTCTCACTTGGGAAAGCATTATTGAGCATTGTCTAAGATTACGAATGT
The DNA here is from genome assembly GCA_025802135.1 of Lagerstroemia fauriei. Classification (NCBI taxonomy): domain Eukaryota; kingdom Viridiplantae; phylum Streptophyta; class Magnoliopsida; order Myrtales; family Lythraceae; genus Lagerstroemia; species Lagerstroemia fauriei. The sequence continues at coordinate 1,256,401 of JAOYND010000012.1, read as the reverse complement.
TGATAAGATTTGCAGTAACGTCTAATACATGTACTCCGGTGGTATTTTATCTTTCTGCAGGTTTGGAGCGCGTACAAAGACCAAAAGCACGACCTCTTCCTTCCCTCAAATGCTCAGTCTGCTGCTGGAGTAGCCGGTCTGATCGAGCACTCATCCCGACTCACTTATGCCCTCACAGCCCCACCTCCCCAGCCCGCAAAACCACCTTCCTCATCATCTCCTTCCAACTCAAATGGGAATGAAGACATCTTCCATCTCTAATGAGCTGCAGAGAACATAGGACGGGCAAAAGCCTCTCCCTCCAAATAGTATGTTATACCCCACTGTACAGTTTCGTCGGCTTCAGTTACCGGTTTTTGAGTTTGCTCTTTTTTCTCCCCATACACCCTATCCCGGGGTTAGATCGGCACGGGATTTGCAGTTTATCTATTTCGAAATCGAACATGGAAAGCTATTCTTTTTCTTTCTCAATTTCTGTCTTCTGTGTAAAATGGATTCCATCTTTTCAATTTGTGTAAATGGAGTGTTCCTATTTCTTGATTGATTATATATAGCAGAGCGAATTTTTGTCAATATACACAGTTCATAAACCTCTTAATTAAATCATCCGTTTTAGTTTTCTTATCCTTAATTTTTTATTTCTAGAAATTATGCAATTCTTATTTTATGAGACTAAAAATAAAATTCATGGGTTTGTTAAATTTTCAGAAAGTCGGCTACTTGTTTTATTGGGCAACCAATCAGAAATTAGGTAAACAAAAGCAAACAGAAACCGAGTTAAGATGACAACGCCGGAGAAGGTTTTCTTTTAACTGCCTGTCTGATATAAAAGGAAACCCGAGATAGCGGCTCGTTGTGGTTTGAATTTTGATTAAGGAATTACGAATTTAATTATCATTTATTAGATTTTTCACGGTTTTTAATTATCTTGCTTGTTGTTAAGATTGGGATCACATATTAGGCTGAAACTTGATTATTCGGGGCATTTTGTAGTTCAACGGTCACCCACCAACACAGAGAAGACTGGACTAGATCTCTTTTCCCATTCCTATGCTTTGTTCCGTTCGAATTCCAAGTGGGCAATCGAGGAAAGTGATGAACGGCCATCTTTATGCTAAGACCAATCGAGCAAACATGATCAACCTTTGTAGAAAGCTCATAAGTGGGCGTGAGTCAGATCGATATGGCCAAATAACACTTTTTAGCACAGCATGCGCTGCACTGTGGCTATGACTATGAACTTTCCTCCCATGGTGCTGGGTCTGGATCTCGATCTGGTCTGGTTCGTATAAGGGTCAATGTGAGATACTGTTATAGATTATTTTCTCATACTTGTAGAAGAAGAAGCTTCTTCGGATTATTGTCCATACCAGGCAAGTGCCACTAAGAGGAATTCAATTCGAACAAGTCACTCACTTTGTTCAAAGCATTAAGAATCCCTTCACCTAAATAT
>JAOYND010000012.1:673648-685706 GCA_025802135.1 Lagerstroemia fauriei | reverse complement strand
GCTATTTTGACTCCAAATGCATAGGTTTCGTGCTTTCTTTTTACATGTTTGCCACTGCCTACAGGAAAATTTGCTCCACGAACATTATTCAACATTACTTGAAAAATTGTCGTCTAGTATAAATTTTATATATAATTGCCTGCATGATATGGTTATTCACGGGGATTGGATTTGGACCCTTTAATTTGTAATTGAAAATTTCAAATCTAAAATAGTTAATTAGATCACTTCACGGGAGATAAGAGGGAGACAATGATGTTAAAATTGAATAATCTTCATGTGTATAAATACCATACACCATTGGCCTCGTGTCTATGTTTTTAACTCGAGAAATCACTGCAACTTGCTACTACCGTGAATGTCTTTTTCCATCAACTCGACAGGGTCGTACAATATGAAGATTGGTTAGAAATTCGAAGAAACAGTTTCAAGGTTGCGGATTTCTTATCAACGGTGTTCTAGTCCTTCTTGTACCCGAAACATGAATTTCTTAAAGAAACCAAGATGGAGACCATGAAAACAGTTTCAAGGTTGGCCCTATTTTTCCCTTTTGTTTATTAACTTCATCTTCGTATTGACTGAATTTTAAAAAAAATTTTAAAAAAAATTTTAAAAAAATCAAGCAACATCAGATCCGAGGGCTTCACTTGAGACCGTACGAAAGATGACAACTTTCACTTTCTTTTTATTTATTTATTGACCTATTTGGCCATAATTTTTCCTACTGTACTCTTCTCTTCTCTAGCTAGCTTGAAGAATCAGAAATTTCTATGCGTTTGGCAGTTGGCACTACTATAGCCCTTTCTTGGAAATCCAGAAACCCTAGCTCTCCCCAAATTCAACTCCTTTGCTTTGCCAAGATGTAAGTATTTGTTAGAATTCTAAGTTATTTTGCTAAAGGACAAGCCCTTCTTCATGGTTTCTCACTCAATCAATTAACTTTTTCTTTAAATAAAAATATTTTCGTGATTGTTTTATTAAAATATTTTCATTTTAATTATATCATTTTAATTTCTTTTACTATATTTGGGAAGACTCGACTGAATCAAAATCAAATGCCTACGTACGTGAGAAGAAATTACTAAGCTATAATTGATTTTCTCGCATGCGAGAGCATGAGTGATGAAGGCATGCGTAATATACATAATACTTATGTACGTACATGCATACATATGAACCGGAAAAACCGAAATAATCAAATTATAAAATCATACAAGAACGTAACAAAACTCAAACTGTTTTACAACGTCGTCGTACTCGATGGGGTTGATTTCTCTCTAACTCTGATATCATGTCGAAGTTTTGAGAATCGGATATACAGAAATGCGTATCTTCAAAATGAGTATATAGATCTCGAGAGCAGAGATTGTCTCCAAAAGTATTCGACGTGGCGTAACATTCTAAGACGTACCCTGTGCAAAGATTCGGTCTTAGTAGGTCCGGTCGAACGTATCTTAACCACATGAAAAGGAAAAAAAAATGCGGAGATCATTCGATTTTTTGTTAACATGAAAAACCATAGGTTGACATGAAAACGTAAGAATACAAACTAAAGGGGGCAATTTGAAAAATTCGATATTCCTTCTATTGACCCTCCACTTCTTTTGGCACTTTTACACAGAAGAGGACACGGTCAGGCGAAGTACAACGACATTTCAAGTCAAGAGATCCAAACGTGCCATTCCCCTACATAAGAGATGGATTCCGGATGAGGCGATACAACATTGACACGTGGCAACAGTCTGTCCTTTCGATGAACAGGTAAATACGTCATGATGGCATAAGATAATTATTTACTTAGTAAAAATAATCGTTTTTAAGAGGAGGGCTTAGTTATTAGTGCAGACATCTAACTAATTACTCTATATCAAAGATTCAAGTTCCGAACTCTTGCGTTCGGTCCCCACACTACAACTCTCCCGGAACCCGAATCAGTCAATATCTAGAGTTATGACGCGCCAGATCGAGTCGGTGTAATCTTCAAGGGAGAGATATGTCACTTTCTAGACATTAGTTGAATTGCACAAAAATGTCAAGACAAGCAAGGAGTAGGTGAAGCAAATAATCTGAACAAAGTACCGTTCTAGTATAGTGAAAAAAAGGGTGGGGGGAAAACAATTGAAATTGAAAAGGCAAAAAGGAAAACACGAGCAAGAAAGACAGGATTAGTTCCACGACGGAGATGGGACCCCCGAGGCTGTCTGTATTTTATAATTTGTCAACGCCGGTGAGGAGGACTCGAGCTTTTTCGTTGGATTTGGATCTTTTTCCAAAAGAGATTTCCACGTTGTCTGGATCTGAACATTTTTTGTCTGTTTTTTCCAGGAAAGAAGTCAGAGCTGATGCAGTGAAAACTCCGGTCTCTGATCTTCACAGTCGCCCCCACCTGTACTCTCTGACTCTTCCCATCATCTTCGATTTCAGGAACCATCCGTGAGTTCCCGAATTCTTATCCACTCGAATTGGATTTGCAGTTCCTTTTAAGACAAGACCCACTTTATAATGGTGAATAAGAGTTTCAAAACCATCCCTTTAAATATCGATATAAGTTCAGCATAAAGCTGGATCTCTTAGAAACATATAATGTGGAATTGCTCGTGTTCCTTAAGACTGTGGGTTTTATTTGAAAAAGCATCATCCCTAGTTCTTGTTAGTGCTGAGGTACTACGTATTTCATACTTATCAATTTCAGTCTTTTTCAACAAGTGGAGATTCGTAATTTTTTTCAACAAATTGTAAAAAGGACATGGACCAGCCACATATCTTAGAACAATCTCCTTTAGTCTTTTAATTGCATGCACAATCTAGAAAGGACTACTTCACCCCCTTTTTTTTTCTGGATTACAGAAGAGAATTATGAATATAGAAGAGGATATGAGAAAGAAAAGAATAAAGTGATAAGGAAAATTCTGCTAGCGAAAATTGAACTCGGACCTCTTGATCTCATGTTTTAGACGATGTCACTGCGCAGATCCCTTTCTATTGGATAAATGGCAATTTAAAAAGGTGTGCTAGGCCATGTTTACTACTTTGTTGAGGATACAATAAGCCTATCCTTTCCTATTAGTGTTGTCTTGTCCGTTTGGAACGTACGATCTCTAAGGCTCGTTCCACGGCACAACATGGAGAGTGCTCGTGAATGAGAAAACACGGCTTGTTGCAGTGACAATCGCTCTCGATCTGCAAGTAAGAAGCCATCGACGACCTCCTGATCCCATTCCCTTTCTCATTCTCCTGTGTTTCATGGATCCAAGAGGTTCCTTTCCAACTTCTGATGGCAATTACAATTTTGGGCCTTTTCTGTGTCGGTTGCCTTTCTCTAATTTGGGCCGGGTTATGCGGGCAGGAGAGGCCTCAAGACAACCCGAAATCGGACTGTGTTAGTCAAAATTCTGGAAAAAAAAAACCATGTAAATCAGATTTATTTTTTTAAAGATTTATTAGAATTAATTTAAGCGGAATATTGATCCTACTGTAATCTCACAAATCTTCACTTAAATCCATCCTGATTGGATGCTATTTGTTCACAATCGATAAATAATACTCATATAATATTTATTCAATTCAGTGATTATATTTGATAAAAAGGATATGAAAATTTGGAAACGAAATGCTTTAAATTATATGAAAATGCAAAATTACAGGAACATGGCATAATCATTGAAGCCACGTTGCTTCCCCCCTCCACAAATACAAAATTTTTCAATAAATCAATGTTTGGTTGGCTGCGGCAGTGACACATAAATCCACTCTGTTCTTCTTTTCCTTCCCCTCTTTTCTGTTTCATTTTATTTTTTCAGGATCTTATTTCAATTGTCTACTCTACCAAAAGTGGAGACTCTTCAATTCCATTGAAAATTTAGGAAATTTGAGTCTTAGCCAAATTTACGGAGCTCCGGATGATGTCTTATATCTCTTGAGCGAGTGCAACCCCGACAATATGACTTGCTTTAGTAATCCTGGAGATTTATTCCGTCAATTAATAGTTGATGGTTAATGTATCATCTGAATCAAAATATACGAGATTGCCCGAGCTGAAGGGAAGAAGAGAGGACAACGACCCTGCCCCCAAGTAGGCTGCCTAATAATGTCGGGAAGGAACACTTAACGCCCCCATTCAAGAAAGCCACCCTTTTTCTTGCAGGAAGGATTACTATTGTTAGGGGAGCTTCTGCGAGACAGTCTCGACCCCCATCCACGTCGGATGATGGGAGCGGAGGGGTCGGAGAGCAGTCATTTTTAAGCGTCAATGTATTTCCTGTTTTTTGATCATTAGTCAACTGGATTTCCCATTTGTTAGTTTGCGGAGGTTGGATGAGAGCCAGCAGTAAAAATTGTTGTTGTCCCTTCAAATATTAATTTATGCTGAATTTAGCATTCACCGATTACTCCAACCTCCCTTTTATCAGATTTCCTTTGCTATCCTTTCCTCTGCTTGTTTTGCTTTAATTTTAGTATCGTGTCCTGTTCTGTCACATTCATCCCAATTCATCGATCTACCTCCGTCCCTCCGTCCCTCCCCCCTCCTCCCTCATCCCCCAAGATACTGCGAACTATTAGCCTGTAAAGTCGCAACCTTTTTTTTTTTATTTCTTTTCAAGTTTTTGGAGGAATCTCGAGAGTGGACAGCATAATGAGATGAGGCGGACTGAGGTTTTTTAAGGCAAATCTTGTATTTAGGTAGTCGGGGATTTCGTTGAATTTTAATGGGTCGGGTTGAAGCCCTGAGCTGTCCCTGGGAGGTCCTTGAATTGGGGGGATTGGAGTGACGATCATCTGGATGCACAGAGAAGGCTCTGGAGCGTCATTCTGGGGCTTCCTGGGTTGCTGTGTTCTTGTCTTCCTCGTAATTGACGAGATCATTAAGTAAACAAAGAGGGTCGCATCACAAAATTGGACCTTTTCTTGGAGGGTGGGGGGAAGTGTGCTTGATTTTCCTAGGATTTTGAGGATTGGAGGGGATCGTCCAGCACACAGATTCTGTTCGTTACAGCCTGTTCTTTGTGTTTGATTGCGATGCCCGAGACAGTCTCCACCTTTGGTTCTTAATAGTTTGGTAAAAAGAATAAAATTTCTCCCCTGATATAGAAGCTCAAATTTTTAAATTTCCTTTTACCTTCGTTCCCGCATCTCTATTGCTACGATTTCTTGTATTGATGAATTTCAAGGCTATGCCCCTTTGAGTAGTAGTATCCTCTCTGCGAACCTTCCCCTAGATCGTCTGTAGATAAGGCAATTCAAGGAAGATCGTTATGAGGCTATTGAACCTTGTGGGGAATTCGTTCGGGTGCTCAGCGTCAGGGGAGCGCCTGGTTTCTGCAGCAAGAGATGGTGATCTTCAAGAAGCCAGGGCCCTGTTGGAATACAATCCTCGCCTTGTGAGGTATTCAACTTTCGGGGTGCGGAACTCTCCGCTACATTATTCTGCTGCTCACGGTCACCATGAGGTAAAATCTTGTTGATCTTATTGGATGTACCTGTCATTTCAATCCTTGGGTGTTTATAAGGCTCTGCTTGTTTTCAAATGTTACTGATCGGTTTTTGTGTATGTTTAGATAGTTTCTCTGTTGCTAGAGTCGGGGGTCGACATGAATCTCAGGAATTATCGTGGTCAGGTAATGTTAGCCTACTGAATTCTGTAGATTCCGAAGATTAGTGAAGTACTAATCTTCTAAGCGATTAATTTAGCTATTAGGTTTTTAATGTTTCTAATGAGAACCCTGTTTTCGATTGGACAGACTGCTTTGATGCAAGCTTGTCAGCATGGTCATTGGGAAGTTGTTCAGACTCTTATACTCTTTGGAGCTAATGTAAGAAGTCTATCTGGCTCTTCGGGTCCGGTTATTCAATTTTTTTTAAATTGAAGAAAATAAGGAAAAGTGCATCAGATTGCGCTCCTCAGGGCATCAGATAATTAAACCATCTCCAAGTTGTTCTTTTCCCTACGGTATCATCTTAAGTCTCTGATAAGGGGAAGGGAAAGCTGGAAAGCTGAAAAATTCTCCTCCTTATGAGGATAATATTTTCATTTATCATTGGAATTTCATCCACGATAGTTATCAGAAAGTCTTTTTATAGATTCACCGAGCAGACTATCTCAATGGGGGAACAGCCCTTCATCTGGCTGCCCTAAATGGCCATTCTCGGTGTATCCGGCTCCTCCTCGCAGACTACATTCCCAGCATCCCCAATGTCTGGAACATCCTGAAGAAATGGCCAAATAGTAATAAGGGCTTCCCCCCGGAGCTTGAAGGGTAATAGTGCTTTGATGGACTCTTTTTGCTCATGCAGTTCCTACCAAGTTTTCCTTGTTTTTTTGAGCCAATTTTTTTGTTGAATTCTCCTTCTCTCCTTTTGCTAGGATCAATGATCTCTCTCAAGTGATTAACAAGCCTGCTGATGGAGGCATCACGGCCCTTCATATGGCTGCTCTTAATGGCCATGCGGAAAGTGTCCAGTTGCTCTTGGATCTTGGGGCTTCTGTTTCCGAAGTTACAGTGGAAGATGGCACAACAATTGATCTAATAGGTGAACCTTCACCTTTCACAAAATTATATGCGAATCTTTATGTGATGCATCATTGGGCTCCTTGTTTAAAAGTTGATGGGTTATTCTGTGACAATTCAGGGGCTGGAAGCACTCCTTTGCATTATGCTGCTTGTGGTGGAAATGCTCAGTGTTGTCAGGTCATTACTTTCTAATTACATGAAAAAGAAGCCAACGAACTTTGCAGTGCCATTCTCTGAATGTTGATTTCTCTGTCTATTTCATTTTCATGGATCAGATTCTGATGTCAAATGGTGCGAGTCTCTCCACTGAAAACTCTAAGGGGTATGAAATAAAATTCACTCGCATCTATCGTCGTTTTTTGTTGTTTTGGATTTGATTGAAGTACAGCCATACTCTCAAATCATGAAGCTTATTAGTTTTGTTCAGCATCCATGAATTTGCAGTTAATGAAAAATGCTGAAACACAGGCCTTCTTTTTCTGGATGAGTAGGAAAAGAGAGCCCATTTAACAATTATTTTTCCACTTATATGGATCAGGTAACTGATGCTTTATTGAAGGAAAAAATGATTCGATATGTTTCCTATGTAGCACAGATACTCTGTTCCTGAATTAAACTTCTCAATACACATCTCATGCACATATGGGTGCTGGTAAAAATAGAAAAACTAATTCCCCACAAATACTATGAATCATCATAAATGTCTTCTGGTCTGCTTGTCATGCAAAATGCAGACTTATCCTGGATGTGTCTATGTATGTGTAATTACAGACTGACCCCGTTGACGGTTGCTCTCTCGTGGCATAAAAACTGGCTTGAGGAAATCCTTACCAAACCACCAGAGGAACAGGCACAGACTCTTCCTTCCTCATACCTATCCCTTCCTCTTATGAGCATCATCAATATCGCTAGGTGAGCTTATTTCTCTCCTTTTCTTTTAGAAAAATTTTAAATCCACCTCTTTGAAGCTTTCTGTAATTCGAGGCCTTGAGAAGTAAGTTTCTCATCACTCACAGAGAATGCGGGTGGAGAAGCAGCGATTCCCACCCAACATGCCAGGATACATGTGTTGTTTGTTTGGAGAGGAAATGTACTGTGGCTGCTGGAGGTATATATATTCTTTTCAGACCCCTCAAGAAACATCTAAAATGATTTTTCCTTAGATTTAGCAAAATTACACATTGAATGAGTTGTTGGGATATCTTTGGAAGTTTGGTTGCATCATTTAACTGATGGCATGACTATCCAAGTCATTCTGATATCTTAGTTCACTCAGCTCGGCTCGATAATAACTTATGCAGGTTGTGATCACGAGTTCTGCACAAGGTGCGCCCTGTACCTCTGTTCGATGAATAGTGCTGCCACTGTCCATGGCCCTCCAGGCTCGATTCCATGTCCGCTCTGCCGCCATGGAATCATCTTGTTTACCAAGCTCCCTGGGACGAGGCCCATTCCCAAGGAGATTGTCAGGACAAGCCTCTCGCTTGCGTTCTGCACATGCTCGGGCGAGATTCCCGAGTCCACAACACTGACAACCCCGCTCTGCAAGCCCAGCAAGTCTCAGTGCACGAGGATCTCGCCACTTGGGTCCTCGTTCCGCAGCCTAAGCTGCCAAGGATTACCATCAGTGAAGCTTCACCCAAGCCTCTGCATGGGAGCACCTGATGTGAGCCCTTCTCTCGTGCCCTGCACCGAGGACCAGAACTTAAGTAGCTACCTCGCTCGGTGCTCAAAGTCGAGCCTGAGACGTACGGCCTCTCAAACTGAAAGAAGAAAGTCATGGTTCTCGGCACTCAATCAGTGCGTCACCACTGGAGGAGGTTGCTGAGAATGACAGACAGCTCTGGAGGAGGTTTCTGCACTCAATCAGTGCCTCACCGCCGGAGGAGGTTGCTGAGAATGACAGCTCTGGAGGAGTTTGCTGAGGATCACTGCGTTCAAGGAGACCTTTTGATTCCACAATCCTTTTTGTTCATATATATGATGATGACGACGATGTCGACAATGATTCGATTTCTTCCTTTACACTTCATTTGTGATATCATATTGGCTTTGTATATATTCAAGTCAAAATGTGAGTTCAATTCATACAACATCATGTTTTCCCATTTACAAGGGTGAAGCAAACTCGATCTCCTGTCTGTATTTTCATGAAGTTTCTGCATTAGCTATGTCTGAGGATCTATTTCTTGCTTCTGAAAGTTGCCTGAACAACTAATCAATGCACACACATGATGGAACACTGTCTTGGGAGTCCATTGGAAGATGCTCATTGCAACCAGGGATGCTTATTGCTTCATTTTTCTTCTGGCAGGGCTCTTCCTTGCCATTCTCGATTCCTTTGTCCTCCTCCACTGTCTGCATATGTTCGAAACAGCGTTCACTCATGATTTATTCGAAAGAAGCAGAACCGACCCAGAGCAAGATGAGGCTACCAAAGGAAAGCTGGTAAGTGGACCTTTTATTCTGTTCTTGACTGTGTTAGTAACAAAAGGCCAAAGTCTTTCCAGAAGGCTGGATCCCTCTCTCCATAGATAAACTCATTCCTTAGACTCCAAACCGACTAGATATAAGCATGCCAAGCTAGATTTAAAAGGAGAGTAGAAAGGGACTTTCCCTGAGGTGCTTGGATGCCTAGAGCAGCTCACGTTCCCAGTTTCCAACAGGTCTACCGACTTCGTTTAGTCGTAGGACTCTTCCCAAAACCTGTTCTGTAAGGCAGGAGAAGGAAAGGTGATTCCTGTTTCCTTCTCAGCTTTACAGAACAAGCAATCAGTTTTGATCCAACGAGCCACAAAAAAGAAAAGTCTGGTGGGCCTAAGCCCAAAATGGATCAAACTGGCTTAAGGTAGTGGTAAGTCTTCATCCACAAAAGGCAAAGTTCAATTTGACTTTAAATTGACTTATATAAGAAAAACTCAATTTGACTTTTGATATGTGCAATCATATAAAACAGAATCTTAAAAGAGAATGAAAAAACAATGCGGCTGTCGAGAATGGGTGAGGGAGGAGGACTTAAGCATGCAATGGCGATGGTTGGCCTACAGTGCACATATGCAGGGATCTCTCTCTTCGCCAGAGCAGCCTTCCTGCAAGGGTTGAAACCTTCAATATTCGGTATTTACAGGCAGGCTGTTGCCACTTCGATCATCCTACCTCTTGCCCTTTACAATAGGAGGTGATGTCCCTGTTTTCCCGGTTTCCTCCTTTCTCGTGTGTCATCATCAGTATCAATCTACCGAGTAACGTAGAATCGGGATGGATTTCGGGGGTGCAATCTCGAGAAAATCTTGAAAATGTTATATGAATTTCACTATCTTATTTTTTGCGCCTTGATAAATTTTCTAGATCTATACCTTCATAGAATGAAGATGACAAAGAGCTATCGATTCTTATTCGTTCATACATCAAGTGCATGTGCACCAGGAAACTCTCTGCGTCAGTCGTTAAACTAAAAAAGGTTGAATATATGTCTTTGGCTTCCCTGGTAGCTGGAGAAACTTTGCTTTCCTTGTTTCCCGACTGAAGACACTGCAGAATTGAAACCTTTGTGGAACTGACACCAGCTAAGAAAACTTAATGGATGGAAATCATTGGTATAAACATGCAATTTGGATAACTAGAAGGCAAGAGTTTCACTAGAAATGAACACCGGATAAAGCCTTCATAAACTAGTACTCGAAAACTGACGCCTCCTGGAATTTTTAACTGTTAAATAACATTTTTACTATGGCAGGAGAAATTCATTGACCATGTACCTGGGACTGAAGAGCTTCAGCTTGATATTTGCAGCCGGGTTTTTTGGGTAAAGCTCCTCTGCATGTGACCTGAATAGCTATTCTTTTCGGACAGGGAAGTAGAAGATTCAAAACCGCTTCTCATTGAAAGTGTCAAGAACTGACATGACTTGTTCATGATCTCTTCATTTCCATAGGATAACATTCTATCAGAACATGTATTTCGAAGGCATGTACTTATCCTCAGCTAGTGTAGCCTCTGCCATGGTTAATCTAACCCCTGCAGTAACCTTTATAATGGCAACTGCAACAGGGTAAGTCATGATCTCTCATACTCAATTAACCACCTCCATTAAAATGAAAACTTTAAAGTGTACTGAGGATCTCAACAATGTCTATTTGGGTTATAACATTAGACTGGAGAAGGTTGATTTCCGGAGCATGAGAAGTATAGGAAAGATTCTGGGGACGGCAGAATGCATCGGTGGGGCCGTTTCAATGACGTTTCTAAGAGGCCCGAAGCTGCTGAACAATGGAGAGCATATGCAGGCAAAGATGTCATTATTGGGATTCCGAATGGAGAATTGGTTACCGGGTTGCATATTTCTCTTTGGATGCTGCTGGTGCTGGTCATCATGGCTTATCCTTCAGGTTTCGAACAAGATCTTCAGTATTTTTCTGCCAATCCCGGAGTTATGTTTCATCTATCATCTGACTACCAATTTGTTTGCGCATTTAACAAATCTTTGGCTGCACTTTTAAACAGGTACCAGTATCGAGACACTGTCCAGATCACTTGTATTCAACTGCTTTGACGTGCTTCTTTGGAACGCTGCAATCGACAATTGTCATACTTTTCTTGGAGAAGGAATGGGAAGCTTGGAGAATAAACACAGCTCTAGAACTCAGTACTTGCTTGTTCTCAGTTAAGTGCTTATGATCTGAAAATTTTCAAGAATATGCAGCAGCAACTGCAATAAAAAAAATTTAACAAATATATGTGCTTGTTTGGTCAATGATTGGATTATTGAAGGGTGTGGGAGCTGCAATCTCGTTCTTTGGTCAGGCATGGTGCGTTTCAGAGAGGGGCCCTGTGTTCCCGGCAGTGTTCAACCCTCTAAACACCATCTTTACAACCTTTTTCGCTTCCATATTCCTCCATGAAGAGATGTATATTGGAAGGTACAACCATTCAATTTACTGCCTTTTCGCATATGAGAAAAAAAAGATTACAGAGAACTAAAGCGGGCATTTTTTGGCTTGTGCTTCTTAAATGTTTCAATCAGTGGTCACTACCACCATCCTAGTCGATACTATGTGGTCCAGAGTGATCAAATGTCAACATATCACAGACATAGTAACCCACACAGTCCATTTGGTGTATATTTGTCTGAGTCTCCTGCTTCTTGGTTTTACTTTTCTTTGGTTTTTGTCAGCTTGTTGGGTGCTGCAGCAGTCATTGGTGGCCTATACATGGTCCTATGGGGAAAGGCCAAAGAACTCAATGGCAGCAAACACGAGCAAGAAGAGCCTTTTTCGGGAATATCGACATGTGATGATGTTCCAGTTGGAAGCAATGATCATCATCGAGTCATTGCAGACGAATCAAAACATAAGATGAAGATGGCTCCCTCTTTGAACCTGCAAGAACCACTCCTGCCCCACAAGACATCAGATCTTGGAGAGCCTTGAGCTCATTGGTTTCAATCCATCAGCAGCTTTACAGATCTTTTTTTAGGCCAAACATAGAGAATATACCAAATTTTGTCGTATCGGGTGTGAAAGCACAATATACTTGGCAGTCTTTTAATC